>JAUMJJ010000064.1:5007500-5150000 GCA_033556795.1 Tapera naevia
TGTCAGGGCACAATGCAGCCCTTGTTTACCACCATATGGAGGTGCACACACAGAATTCTCCAAAAGTAAAGAAAGCAAAGGCTTAAAAGGAAAGAGTCAAGAGCCTCCCTTTTGACAAAAGTAGCCTATTTCGACAGCCGACTCCCTCGTTTAAAAGCATACGGCACACATAAAATAAATACAGGTCACAAAAATTAACAAATCATCATAACTGTCTAATGCATCCTGGGCTGGCTGCGGAAAAACAAGATCATTTTGGATTTATATCTCTAAGTATGGGATTTCCTGGACAGCTAATATCCACAAACAATCAAACACAGAGGACCATGAGAAAGAACCAGCATTATTTCAAATCTGAGCTGAGAGTCGTGATTTTTAAAGGGCTGAAACAGGAACTGGAGCTGAAATCTGAAGCAAGTAAATTCCTTTACTAGGCACTGATGGACACTGCTGTGTTTCTCTTGGCCTTGGTGAAGGTTTTTAGGTCACTGGGTTTTGGATGTTACAGCAGAAGAAAATCTTAGAACCACAGAAACTTCAAAAATGACAAATAACTTGAATCTCGCTCCCATTCTCAAAAAAAAAAAAAAAGACAAAACCTAATGGTACTTTTCTAAAAAGAGTCGAACCTTTTTATGAGACCTGTTGCCAATATTAGTGCCACCGAATGATCTCATCTTTCATTCTGGCTAAATTCCAACACACAATTTCATTAACCCAGGTACTGCAGGTGATAAAACTCATTTTTCCCTAAAGAGACAGCTAAAAAGTACCAGTTATACATTTATGAAGTACCAGCAATCAAAATTATGGATTTTCTAAAAGGTTTTTAACTACTTTTATTGAAAGGAAAATCGCTGTCTCAGACTTTTGTGACACTACTGCTAATAATAAATTTTACCATTTAGACACCGCAGTAATACGGTAGACAGTGTCAATAAAAGTATGAAACAAAGATGATCCTTGTCTCTTAAGTAATGCTTTCTGATTACACACCGGAAATTATAATGTGAAACATAAACTAAGAGCACCTTAAGATATAAAAAGCAATAACGCAAGACAATGTGTGAGCACTGCTCGGTGCGGGGCGCAGGCAGGTACGCGAGAGGCTCGCTGGGAGAAGCTGAGAGAGTGGAGAGATGTTTCTACGTGTGTGTGGGACTAAAAACGCCGCGGTCAGCCTGGCTTTCTCCCCCCCAGCGAGGAGGATCCAGGGATGCTGCGTGCGGGGTCCAGCCGAGACCTCCCCACGGCGGCCCCGGGGCAGCAGGGGGCGCTGCGGGGCCCGGCGGGACGGGCTGTGACAGAACGGGAACGGCAGCGTTCGAGCTGAACGGCCACTGGACGGGCTGCGAGGGGGGAACGCTGGCTGGCACGGCCGGTGGATGCCCCATCCCTGGAGGTGCTCAAGGGCAGGCTGGATGGGGCTTTGAGCAGCCTGATCCAGCGGGAGGTGTCCCTTTCAAAGCCTCATCCAACGTGGCCTCGAATATCCCCAGGTGTCCCTTCCACTGCTGGAACTGGATGGGCTTTAAGGTCCCTTCCAACCCAAATCCTTCTGTGGCTCTGTGATGCCCACAGCCCGGTCTCTGCCCTCACTACCTGTGTGACCCAACAGCCGGCTGCAGAGGATTTCACTGTAGAGCCCTGGCATGCAAATGAGAGCAATTAAAGCCTTCCAGACAATTTATGATTTCCGGGCGACTTCAACGTGTATTAGCGTATACCTGGTTTCTTTAATATACACTTTGTTTTTCCAAAACCACAAACATAGTTGCTGGAATTTCATGTGGAAGTGCTTAAGGGGTTGAAAGTTAACACCTTTGTGAGCCGGGCAGCCTCACAGTTGCTGCTGAACAAAAGCCTCTTTGTGGCAGCCTTCTCGAAATGTTTTCTTAACATGTTCCAAGTAGTTTTAGGCAGGCAACTAAAGTAAACAAGATGTTACCATGATAAAAACACTTGTGAAAACATTACAGAGTGCACTTAGTCGTTTCTTTCACATAAACTCCCCTTCATTTCATCAAAGTTAAACTCACAGGCAGCAGCTCTGCAATACAGGGCTCTGAGGTCTACCCAAAGGTCTGCATCCCTGTTTCAAACAATACACTTGATTTTAAAAAAGGTGCAACCACGATTAAGCACGTCAAATCAAATTTAAAAAAAAAAAAAAAAAAGAGGAGGGGGAATAAAACCCTATGCAGCCTTTGTTTTTTGCCCTGGATGTCTGGATACCTTGCGGAATAAACCGCCCTCCCTCCAGCAGGGATTTCCTGAACGACTTGCTGTCTAAGGGGTATATATTTCTATCTGCAATGGTCTTTAAACACATGCAAATGAAATCAAGGATGTAGTCAATTTTGAAGGAAAGTCGCTCAGTGCTGCTAATTGCTCCTTTGGCTGCCGCTTGCGAGATGGGCCCTGGTTAACACGTGAGACACACGTGCCCCCTCCAGCCCTCACCTTGCTTCTCGCAGCTTGGCAGAAGGCCGTCAGGTCAGTGTGGTGAGACCAGACTTGGTTCTGTTTGCAGGCGCGGGGAGGACTCTGGAGCACGCAGGGCGCTACTGTTTCATTAGGCTTAGCAGCAGCCCCTGCTGCTATCAGTTAGCTCTGACCGATATCGCATCACACGGTAACCAATGGCTGATGGATTTTAAAAAAAAACAACACTAAAACTGCAAGTTATTTCAAAAAGAACTAGGGAAATAAATGTGTACAATAGCCCCTGTATCTGCCGGTTCTGATAAGCATCCTCCTGTTGGCTGTGAGTGAAAGACAACTAGGATCGTTATTTGTACAGTATTTATCTTTGAAATCAAGGGCCCTGTGGTGTACCTCACCTTGGGAACAAACACTACAGAACGATCACAGAAGAGTGTCAAATCTCTGGTTTTGATTTACCAACAGTTATGATATTTCTTCCTCAGGAGGCAAAGAAATGAACCATGTTTTAGACCTGCGAGTCCTTTTTTCTCCCTTAACTGTAGAATCATTTTATTGGCATACGGGGCTCTCATTCCATGTGTAACTCCTCTTTGCTTTTTCTAATGGGCCTTTTTACCGAGGTAAATGAAATTAAGCAATGCTCAATTCCTACACAGGCTGAATTTCACTTGATAAACAAGAGCTTTTCTCTTGAGGGGACTGACAAAACATCTTCACAGAAGATGTTCTTTCTGGAAGTACCAGAAACTCCAAGCATCTACCTGTTATCTTTCCATTGAGTAACGCATTCTGATAAATGGCAATATAATTTAAGGATGGATGCTCCACAAGGGACTTGGAAGGCTATGGTCTCACTTTATGAAGCAACACTTGCTTCCTAACAGTGTCAATATGCTGCTTGGTGGAAATTTATTTCTGCACTTGTTCTGGGTTAAATATCACTCCAAACAGTAACACCTTCGACACTGCAGAATTTGGAAAATGAGAAAATTTACATGAGCTGATGGGTTTAAGAAAGTCATATGAAGTATTTCTGTTGAAAGGTTTCAATGGCGAAAAAAAAAGATTAACAATAAGTGAGTGATAAAAGAACAGGAAATACTGGAGATGGGAGCAGATGCTTCGGGTTCAGCCTGGGCTGGTAATGGTTTTCAGGTTATTAATACCTATTAATTACCCTAAATATCTCCTCCAGATGAACTGGCGGACTTGGTCTATTTACTCAAGGATATCCAAAATACCATGTAAAAATCAATCTTGACTCTTCCCGTGCCATGTGACTCAAGGGCTGTATTCTCTACACTTGGTCACATCATGCAGTCCACCGCTCTGCAAGAAATCCTTCAGAAACCAACAGATCTAATCTGGAACATGGGACTAGCACAGGAACAAACGGTGGCACAACCTGACTTTACGTGACTACATGTGTTATTCAAGATCTAAGGCTACCAGAGCACCTTTCCCTTGCAATAAAATGCAATAAGAATTGTTTAAAGAGTCTAAATGCTATAGTATAACACATGAATATGAAGGAACTGGCAAGTATGGCGAGATCAGCGTTTATTTCACTTAAGTGAACAACGAGATGAATTAAAAGAAATGAGGCCACTCTTTACAGAAACTTATGACTAGTACCTTCTTATTTTGTATTCCTCTTGTAAAGATAACCTTCCCATTGTTGTACCATTCCTTACTTGTAACATATGTTTACACTAAGACCAGTGCTGCTCCTACTGAATTCAGGAGGGTTTTGCCAGTGGTAGTAGAACTGGCCCATTCCATTCCAACAGCAAAAATCTATCTGTGTCATCTAACATCATCCAACAAACATCCTCTGCTTGTTGTCACCTTTCCCTTCCTCACATAAAAGTCCAGGGAACTGCCCCAGAAAGAACAGATACAGCTGAATGTTTAGAGATTAATTCAACTCATCCATCCTGAAGAATGCCATGTATTTATGCGGACTAACTTCATGAGGTCACCACTGTAAATGGGAGCAGAGTTTGTCCCTTTGTGCATAAACATTACATAATTTAAATCATAAACATTGCTTGGAGAGTTCTTTTTTTGTGATCTTACAACCAAATAGACACAGTACTTGAGAAAAGATCAGTGCCCAAACCTTCAAGAAGCTGGATGCACCCAAAGCATATGTGTACCTGGTGGCCTACCCACAGAGAAAACTATTTTGTGATGGGAACACTTTTAGCTCCAGTTTGCAGGGGTGAGGCTGATGTTTTAGCTGTGGAGCAGCCATGTGTAAGTTATTAGAGCTCTGCTGGTCCTTCCCTGCATTGGGATGCACGCATTACTACATACTAGTCCATAATGCACTGTTTATGCAACACATAAAACTGTGTTCTTTGGCAGCAAGGAAAGGTCTGCAGCAAACTGCAGGGGCCCAATTAATATAATTATAGTTTATTTTTAGTAGTGTAGACTTTGTTCATTAGTTACTTATTTGACATAAATTAAATTTCACGTGATGTTCTGCAATTCTCTGTTCAATTATGGAGTTAATTTAAGACTAAATTTCTAAATTAAAGTGAAATCAAGGGTAAATCAAGGTTCTATTGTTTACACTATCAATACTGCAACTTAAAAATTACTTAAACAAATAATAAAAAAAAAAGGCTGCGGAACTGCAAACACTCTATTTCACAGTAATACACTGAGCAAGACTATACCTTCCCCATGGGGCTAATTTACTATCCCCTGTTAAAACGTTCTTGAGCCTGATCCAAAAGCCACTGAAGTGAAAGGCAGCTCTCTGTTGACTTCAATGGGCTTTGCATCAGGCCCAGGGTGAGTGAAGGCACACAAAATTTCAGGGCATGCTTTCTGTACAACACTAGAGCCAAAAAAACCATTCTTACTTTAGAAACGACTGGAAGTCTTCACAAACTGCTTCACAGCCTGGCCATTTGCATACGCCGTGTCCATAAAGTGGATGGCTGTGTGAGTGCTCCTCGTGGGATAAACTGGAGGAGAGAAAGAGAAAAAAGAAAACGTGGCGTAACCAAACGTACTGTGCCAATTAATCTTCACAAAAGCTCTCAAGAGCAGCAAACAACAGGTCCTGAGACAGCCCCCTAACATCTCACGGTACCCACCTGACTCTGCCCCTGTTTTTTCAAAACAGAATTAAATACTGTTTCCAGTGCAGAACATGTGTCATTCTTACTTAGCTATCCTCCTACATTTCATTCATTAATTAAAAGCTTTGTAAAGAATTTAAATTAGCATGGACGGGGGAGAAATCATTTGACAGACCTGCTTAATATCCTGCTTGATATTTTGCTAATAAATTTATGAGCATTGCATATTTACAACTCAACTTCATCACAAAGAAAAGCCATCTCCATACAGCAGTGTATTCTTACAACACAACCAGACCCAAGGCTTTCCTCATCACCATAGAAAGTGGTAAAGCATCAAGCTTGCAGCCTTGGCTTTCCCACCATGTTATTTATTTACTGGGTTGGGTTTTTTTTCCCCTCTTACAGGCTGTTTCTTTGCACCAGTACTGCTCCCTTATGTTCCAGTAAAGAATACTCAAGATGAATTTTTAAACGCAAAATTCACCATTAAAAAGGGACCATGTAATCACAGGATTCCTCAGTACGCGGGGTTAGTGGGGGCTATTAACCTTGCTAAGATTGGGCAGGAACATCACAAAGCTTTCTAATTCCTGAAACCAGGGTTAAAGAAAAAATTCCTATGAGCAGGAAGGGGTTAATCCTTCAGCGGGATTCCAATCAATACGTAATGATTCGGCTGCACTGATCCAAGTCATGAGATGCTTTGATCCAGGCCATGTGGTGCTCAGGGAAATGTATCTGTTGCACTAACTGATGAACCATATTCTAAAATATCTTCTTTATTCAACTTCTGCATGGAAACTTCTTAAGTAAAGGAATTATTTTTGCAACAATTTCCATAACCCTAGATGACTTAAAAAATAAAATGTCAAAATAATATTGAAATCTCTATTTAATGCTCACACACGTATCTTATTTTTCATAGCAGATCTTTTTGCTACAGTATGCCTGTGCTGTATTATGAACTTCAAACATACACAAAGGATATGAACACATACCAGCATCTAGGTGTGGCTTTTATGACTTATTTTATCCTGGATTACAGGTATTGTTATGGATAAACACCTACTTTTTGCCATTTCACTTTTATACACATGTGGAAATGTTGTTTATGCTTGATCTGTAATATTATCTGCCTGCTTACTGTAACAAAATTGTGGTCTTGTATTATTTCCGATGCCCTGGAGAGCAAGATCACTGTGAACGTACCCCTGAGATGCTATCCCAAATGCAAACATTCCAAGAGAAATTCGTGCCTGGATTCTGCCACTTTTGACTAGGTCCAATGAGAATCTGCAGATAGTTGAAGAGGGTTTTTTTGTTTGGGGTTTTTTATGGGTTTGGTTTTTGTTTTTTTTTTTAAAATAAAAAAAGGTACAGATCTGACTAGAAAGGATATTACAAGCTGGACATGATGCTAAATCATTATTTCACTAAAATCCTTTTTTTTGGCTGTTTACAAATAGTTCTTGAAGCATAGAAAAAAATATATATATGTGCAAAGTAATTTCCTAAAAAAAACCACTGTTGGTGAAGAGAGTTATAAAGGCCTTTTCTGTAAGGGAATATTCCATTGGTTTCACTTCATCAGTTTTTTTAAAATGTGCAAGTGGGGAAAAGCTCTATCAGTTAAGTTTTCAAAAGAACAAAGGGACCGATGCATTCCTCGCAAGGAAATTAGAAAAATGCTACAGCACACGTTTCCTCAGTTGAGAAAGAGAAAGAATGGCTGAATGAACACCATCCACCCAAGCCAGACAGGCATATGGTCAAACGCCCTCCACACACATTGGAAAGGAATAATTCAGAAAAATAACAGGTTTTATCATCTGCTTCCATACCTGAACACAGCAAAGGGTGAGAAAGTAGCTTTCATGTTGACACTCCATTAAAGTCCATGAAGACTACACAAGAGTTACGATTTCAGTGTGTTTGGCAGAACCCAAAAAGGTATTTCATTGTATTAATTTACACAGCGCATGTTAACCATACACCCGGCTGACTGCAGAAACGCCGTGTGATGCCAACTAAGGAGTCAGTCCCCTGTGGGTTTTAAGCACTGTAAATCTCATTATAATATCAACAGGACTCACATGGCTTAAACCCCCAGCAGGGTTTTTTAAAGTTTCTCTGTGAGAGCCTAAAGGCCATGGCCAAGTCAACGGAAAGAGCCCTACCAAGATTTGTATTTATTTTTTAAATCCAAGTGCAAATCTCTTTTCTTTCCAGGGAACTTGCACGAGACAAGACAAACTATGTAGGACATGATACCCTGGTATTGTGTCCAAACAAAATGAAGGAATTGACCAAGAGAGTATCCAATAGTAAATGGAGCTCAGGATGTCAACATCTAATGCTGTTGACTGTGAACGGGAACTTAAAAGGTCATTTTGCTAACACGATGCTAAGCGTAACATACTTAACACCTACGTACAGCTTCCGCTGCCATTCGACAAAGCAGACCAACTACTTCAGCTTACCAAAACTAGACATTTCAAAACCATAAAACCCCTCAGTACTGAAAGACAAATGCAGGCACCCTCTGTAGGCAGCGCGCCTTTCCGAAGGCAGCTACTCCATCCCGCTCGGCGGGTTTCAGTGGGGCCTTTCGGTGACCTTTATGTGTCACTATCAGATTACTGCTGTTTTATCCATCCCACTTTTGAAGATATTATAGATTGCCACTTGTTCCCTGACAGAACCTTAAGAAGCACCTCAAAACAAAACAAAGAGCAGGTTTATACAGAAGCGGATGTAATGCACAAAAGATATAGCCAGTGGAAATGAATGGATAACTCTGTTCAACTGATCTAAGTACTCACTTTGTTTGAACAAACAGAGGTGGAAAATTAAGATTTTAATCCAATATATACACAAACAGCTTTGCAGGCACAACACAAACCTATACTCTTAAATTGTTCAATGATATTTCATCTGCATGCAAGCACAGTTTCTGTAATCTGGATGCATCGTTGGTCTTGCTGCCGAAGACAGACTTAGAATATCTGAGCATTGGCAAGCAGAAGCAAGTTTTAAGTCTGTTTGATTTCTAATGACACATTAGAGTAGGTGTTTGTTTCTGTCACCCTCTCCTTCCCAGGAACGCATATTCGTCGGGTACTGGTGATGCAACACTAGTTAGTGGAAATGATTTTATAACAAGACATAATTTTTAAAGAAGAGAAGGAATAAATGATGTAAAAATGAAGATCCAGTGGGCGTTTTTTTTCTCCTTTTAAGTATTTTGCATGCAAATACCTTAAGACAATCGCATTATTTCCAAATAATGCAATAGTGCAACATTATTACATTGAAGTACAGCAAATAACCCTCTGGCATGTAAAACATCTTGCGTAAGTCAGCTTATTCATGACATACGACAAAGTAACGAAATCCATGTGGGAAGCTGAAACCTGCGTAAGTGTCCACTTATTGTCTGCTGCCTCCAGCCCAGTTTCCAAGTAAGGAGGGAAGGGGAGAGGGGCCAGGCAATTCCACAGCTTCTCGGTGCTTGCTGCATAGAGGAGAGGAGTTTTCACCTCTGTCTTCTTCAACCTATGATGCTTTCTAATCCCAAGGATCTCCAGAGGGTGTGGAAGAAAATTCTCCACCTATTCTGACAGGGAAGGCTGACAAAGCAGTCCCCTTCTCCTGGACCACATCAGCCACTTAACTTCTGGAATTTATCTGCTGTGCTACAGAATGACCAAAGAATCACATTCTGGGACACAAAACCATGGGAGACAGAGAAACCACAGACAGCTAAGCCCCCATGGAGAATAAAAATGACAGTATATCTGAAAGAGAGACAGGAACATGCTGGGTATAAGGGAGAGCAGCTACCAAAGCACTAGCAGGAAAGCTATCTGTGCTGTATGGTTTAATTCAACCCATGCTCACTAGCCCTGTGAAACTGGGTTTCGTGCTTGTACACACTGGCAAAGAAGTCACGGATGGATATGAAAAACAGCTAAGCAGAAGACTCAGTAACAGCACTTCTGCCACACAGTGGACCAGATTTTAAATATTCAGGATGCTGACATAACTTCAAACTTTGTACTCTCTCTTCCACATCTGCTTGGGCCAACAATCTTGGCCAAAACACAGGGGAAGTCAGTGATGTAGAGAAGCATCCTTGATTTTCTACTAAAGTTATGAAGCATCTGCTCACATCCTAACGGAGTGGAGAACATGCCTGAGCCACCTGCACCCTGGAAAATCAATACCACATCTCCTGCTTTCCTCCTGGAAGGGGTTTGAGCAGAGCACCCACAGAAACTGCAGAATTGTCTTTTAAAAAAAATTAGTGTATTTCTCAGGGGCAACGGGAAGTGACCTCATCTTTGCCAGCTGCTGTAAAACTGATGTCAGTGTGAGGTCCAGGAGCAGCAGAGGACTCAGTCTCACATCACATTCCCCCTTGGTCTGACGTGGAAGGCACAGCCATTGAGGCAAAATGCCATGATTTTGTTCTGTACAGGAGGAGGTCACACACAACTGGGAACCAACATGGGTCTCCCGTGTTCGTGACTGCCTGGTGAGCAATTAAAGCTCATCGATGGAATGAAGTTGGCAAAAATGTGACCTTTCTGAGTCACAAAAACTCTCTGTATTTGATTTAAAATCAAAACGGAAGCAGCAGTGATTAAATTCTTGTACCAACTGTATCGAATGCAAGTTCCTGCCTTCATGACAAAATCAATTGAATAAAAATGTGTTTTGCAGTGAAGTTGCACTGGTGCAAATCCCTCCGAATTCTTACTAAGGCGGCTTAGCACCCCTTTCTTCTATAATCTGTGTATAATTTAAAAATTATATAATTTTAAAACCCCACTAATTTAAAAAAACACTATATTTAAAAAAAGTAAAGTATTAAGCCATCTAGTGACATGGACTACTTCTAGATATTCATGCTTCTATCCAAGCTTCAGCAGCTGCCCAGAAAGCAGGTATTTGATCTGAACACTGAGCAGGGTAAATGCCTCTCCACTGCTGTACAAAGCTTAGCAGAGGGTTATGGGCCTTCGGAACAGGTGGCATTTGATCTCTAAGGCCAGTGGCAGCTCTTCTAGAGCTGGCTTGCACATTTTTGGATATTTTTTAAAGCTATGCTTCTCCCCTTTCTCATTACTTCAGTCCTCGTCCAGACCTAGGACTAGAAGCAGCTTATGTTTTACATCAAGCCCTACTGGAAGTAACAGGAGTGGTATATTACATTTTAACTGACTACACCAATTTAAGACAAATCAGGTTAAAACTGCAGCCTACAGGCTGAAATCCTGCCTTGTAATCGGTGTACACTAACTGGTATACTCATGTAGAAAACCCAATACAGAGCTATAGCATCACTGCTGTGACCCAAGGCCAGTAATGTATCCCGAAGCATTGCCCCCAGTCCTTACATCTCCTGTGGCACTATTCTCTAAATGCCCATCGCAACAAAAGGGTTGGAGCATTTGCAGCAAGACTAAGACAAAATCTAGCTAACGTTCCTTTTTCCTGTACCCCCATCTCCAATGCAAAGAGTATAAGCAGACTAGGTAATTATATGCATTATCTTCCAGTCTTGATCTATGAACCAATGGTTTGGATTATTAATCAACGTTCTGACCCTCAGGCACTCTAAGGACAGTGACATTCCCTCTTCCAGCCCTGCAGCAGAACTGCCACAGAGATTGGACAGCCACTGCCCTACATCCTTTCCTTGGAGGAACTGGACTTATCCCTAAACCATTTAAAAGAAATACCCATTGCAAAAAAAAACCCAAACCAGTATTGAATCCATCACTTATTTCAGGTGGAAGTTACATCCCTGCACCTGAATTAACGAGTTTCTCTACTATTTAAAACTCATATTTTTTATTTCAACCGTGTGCTGAGGTACTGTAGTGAAAGTACATCAAATATACCCAGACACACACTATTTGAAATGCTGGATTTTAAATTCCAGCACTGCTAACTAATGAGAACAATTTTTTCCCCTCTCCTTCTTTGTAGCATCACTTCATGTACTTACACACCATAATCACATCCTCCTAGAGCCTCTATTTTTTCCAGAGTGTAGATCTTTAATTCCCTTTAATCTGTCTTCATAGCCTGTTCCCTCCAACTCCTTTATCATCCTAGCTGCTCTCCTCTGCATTTGCTCCTGTTCTTCTTTATCCTTTCTGCAAGAGAGTGGCCAATTTTACTTCACACTCCCAATGTGGTTTAACTGGTTCTGCCTAAAGTAGAACAGGAAAAAAGGACTCGGATGCAACACACATGTTTGTGCCTCTCATGACTGCATTTACCTTTTTAACTGAGACATGGCACACAGTGTCCCACATTAATTTCTCAACCCCAATTATGCCTCAGCCATTTCCCACACAACCAACGCTGAGCAGCTGACGTGTCATGTCAAACCAGCAGTCTGGAATTTTTATTTCCTAGCTGGGCTACTTTCTACTTATCCCTGCTAAATCTCATCTTATTCCTCTCTGAACAGCCTCTTAATTTATTCAGTATCTTAGTTTAATTAGGAAAAAAATGTGATCCTTCCACTTTCTTGGCGTTTGGGGCTGGGTTTTGCGGTTTTGGGTTTTTTGGGTTTTTTTTTTTGTTTGTTTGTGGTTTTTTGAAACCTTTCAGCACAGCAGTCCCATCCCTCTTGCACACCCAGTTTGTATGGCAGAGGGAGGGAGGTGGCAATGGCAATGCTCTGGCCCCCACTCAGCAATGCTTTTAAGAACACGTGCAAGTTAAAAACCACAGGATTAGACCCTAGACTTCACCAAGACTGAGGTGTAAAATTACAAACATACACACATGCTTTGTAGAAAGATCCTGCTTGCCAACCTTATTTTACTGTAATTTACATTCTGCTGTTACATTTAAATTTAAGTAAAAGAAAACATTGAGAAACAAGATCCATTCTTGTTTAACAAAAATATATTCTGTTACATTTAGAGTTGAGGCAAGCCTTTCACCCCTATGTAAACCAGCGATACAGCAACAAATATGATTAACACAGATTACTCAGGGCAGAATTTTCACCCTGGTCTCACAGGCAGAACAAAACCCAAGCAGAAAGTGATTGGCACATCCTACTCAGCCTGGCAGCATGAGGGGCGAGCCTTGTGCCCACCGCACACCCCACAGCAGCTAGGGAAGTGCCCTTTGGGACAGTGCTTAGGAAGAAATGATTAAGATAAACAATAAAGGGAGAAGTACAATTAAAGAATTGAATTCTCTCTGCCAAATGTTTTTGCTCTAAAGAATGCTATTTAAAAAAGCACTAAAATTGAGAGGACACAAGCCTGCTTCCCCAGGGAAGCGTGCTGAATCACACAGGTAGTGTAAATATCATATGCTGCCGCAGGTGCTATGCATCTATTTGTTTGTGTTTACTAAAAGGCATAACAAATAATCACACTAAACCAGAACAACATTTGGCACTGGAATGATAGATACCAGAGCAGCCATAAATCACGTTCACTTGTTTATAACTCCAATCGCTGTGTGAGACTTCACCCCCCCCGCTTCTCGAAGAGCCCCTTTGCTGTGATTTGCTCATTAAGGGGCTGCCACCAGCTCCTGGCCAAACAGCATCGCAATGCACAGCACTGAGGGGCTCAGCACCCTTCCCCAGTAGAGAACACCCCAAGAAAAAACATGCAATATAGCAAAGAAAAAAAAGCAGTCGTAAGAAACAGGCGTGCATGACATGTACGACCAGCTAACGTTGTTTACAGCTTTGCGACTTTGGAGTTAATTCACAGTATAAACAAGGAGGAAGAAAATGTTTCTTCCAAGCAAGACATCCTGTAAACTGTTCTCTGGAGCGGTGCTGGGCGCAGGGCTGGTGCACCTGCTGATGAACCGTGCGCTCCAAGAATAAGCAACAACCGCAGCCAGCGAGATTGTTCTGGAATCTGCTCAGAGCTGATTTTTCTTCCACTGTTTTAAATTGCATTCTACAATAAAACAAACAGTCAAACATAGGTTGCTGAGAGTTAAAAGTCTACTTTTTACACTACATTGACCACAGCACCCACAGGCACAGCTACAATGTCTTTCTATGAATGGG
This sequence comes from Tapera naevia, assembly GCA_033556795.1. NCBI lineage: Eukaryota > Metazoa > Chordata > Aves > Cuculiformes > Neomorphidae > Tapera > Tapera naevia. The sequence continues at coordinate 5,021,118 of JAUMJJ010000064.1, forward strand.
ACAGATTGCCATATGGATGCAGACATGGAACAAGCTGTACAACTCCTGGCGACAAGTGCCTGGGGGACTGTCCTATATTAGCACCACCTGCGCTGTGGAAAAAGGGCTCTGTGTATGAAATGGTATTTAAGGGCCCATCATGATGTTATTCTTGAGTATACACAAGAAGGAAAATTACAGTTAAAGGGACTTCACTGGCTAGCAGATCTGTTGTTCAGTTCCTGAGATCGTTTCCCAAAGGAATAGTTACCTTCTTGACTCGCACTGCCCAAATGACAAGTTGCAATACATATTAGCAGTTCCCCTGCCTGTGCCTATACCATCATTTTAATGTGAAGAATACACTTTATAATACATATATTTCTTTCCTGGTCACACAGAAGAAATTACAACCCTCCCACCTTAGAAACACCATCTACGTGGAAAAAAAACCCATGGTATTACACAGACGTTGCTCCAGCAGCAAGCTGTGCAATAGACATTTTCCTTAGGCTCCTTCCCTCACCTCTCAATGTTCAGCAGGTAGAGCCACAAATCCTGATTACCAAATTCCAATGTGCATCTCCCTCCTTTGAAAATATAACCCTGTCTGAGTGACAAAACTAGAACTCCAGATTAGCACAAGATATCGAGGGAGGGAGGGGGAAAGGGAAAAGACATTTTGAGCAGTACCTAGCTGCTCTACGAGAAGAGATTTCCCCCTTTCCAAACTGCAAGAAAAAAAGGATGCCAAGAAAAAGAAAAGTAAAATAAATTGAATTAAAGAAAAACAGTTGTAAAGTGAACATTACAACCTGGGAAAAATGATGTCATTTTATTGAGAAACTCATTTTTTTTCCATTAAACCAGAGTGAAACGGGTAAAGTTTATACAGCTTAATGGTGGAGTTTTACTTTAAATGCTACTCGATATCTTAGCAGTACAATATAACCTGATAAAACAGCTGTCATACTAACTGCTCGATTTTTATTGAACAGCAGAGAAAACAGGCACACAAAAAACACCAAACTTCTCTACTTTTATGGCATTTTCAAGGGTGTTTCTCTTCCACACAGCTCAGGCTGCGATATGTATGATAAAAAAATAACACAGCTCTTCATTAGCTTCCTGCTCAGCTCTTTAGGACACTAAGAACTCTTGAGCAAATGCTGAGGAAGGACAACTTGCACACAGAAGGGAATAAAAAGAAACAGGAATCCACAGTGCAGTAAAACAAAAACAGGTCCCTTTTTAAGACTACTACATAAACACCTCTAATAAAAGAAGAGGATGAATTTTCATTGGACTTCAAGTATTTAGACAGGAATGTTTTAGTAAAAGTTTAACTGCAAAGCGTATGCAATTAACAGAGAGCCATCAGCTATTTCTCCGGTATGTAAAAATAGCATTAAGCTGTATTAAATGCACGTGTAAGTATCTCAGTTGCAAGAAAAGGGAGGAGATATGCAAAGCACTCAGATATCAAACAATGATCTGTTGGCCAGATGGAGGAATAAAACAATACATATGCTAAATTTTGGAAAAGTTCTGTTAGGCATCTGCCAAGGCTCACCCGATCTATTTTAAGTGCTTTTTGATACATTAGCTTAGTGTTTGGAGTTGTACAACTGATGGTTATTACACAGGACCAGAAAGCAGCGAAGCGTTGGCGTGCACGAGCTCCGCGATGCCGAGGCAGCATCCCCAGGATGACGAGGTGTCAAACACAACACCCTTATTCAGCAAAGGGCCTCCGACTGGTTTACTGTGCATCTTTTGTGAAGGAAAACAAACAGAATAAGCCGAAACAATTTTCCAGGGTTTAGTGAAACAATTCTCTGAGAAGCATAATTTGATTAAAGAGCTCCCAGAGAGACTGACGAGCCAGCGGTATTGTCAACTGATGAGCAGAGGGTTTCTCAAACACGAGTGCCATGGCAGACGGTAGGTGTGGGCAATGCAAAGGACACAACACACCCCAATCTGAAAAGCAGTAACAATAAAAAGTGCCTGATAAGGCTTAAAACTGAAGATTAGCAGCTCCAGGTCTGAATCACGGTGGGTACTTTTTCAAAGCTGATTACAAAGAGCACTGACTCAGACAGGGAGAGCATATAGGAACTGTGGGGATTTCTCTGGCAGGGTGCGAGCAGTTGGTGGGATGCTCTGGGTTATACCTGCACGTAATTATCAGAGATGGCCATTGACAGCACCTTGCCACTGAACAGCCCAGGCCAGCCTCACAGCCATACCAGGTGGAATGAGAAGAGATACAGAGGCCGTGTAGAGAGCGGGATGGTTTTTTTGGATACACACTTGGGTGTTCAGGCTTGGCTTGTGTCTCTGGCTCCAAACTGCTCTGCAGAGAGGAATCTGTACGGAGGCACCTGAGCTGCTTTGGGTAACCACATAAGGGTCACGGTGGGGTTTGTGGAGATGCAGCAGCTGAACACGCTTCTGGGAGGAAAAAGCCCCAGAAACACCAGTTTCTTAAGGGGACATGGATTTGAGGTAACCTAATCTAACAGAACTCTGGTGATGGCCAAGTATAACAAGCTAAAATCAACTGCATGGAGCAACTGCAAGGAGTCGACACGGATGAGCAGATTTGATGCCAGCACCAGTGCAGGACAAATGCCAGGGACTTCATGGAGAGGCAGGCCAAGAGAGGATCAGGCCCTGGGAGCATATGGACTGCAGGCTGAACTGCTTCATCCCAAGCATTAATAATAGACTGAAATCTGTAATTCTTAATTGTGCTGAATCCTAATGCCCTCATCTGAGGGCCTTAGGATTTTCATGGAGGATCAGCTGGCATGCAAGATAACAACAGTAAAACACAATGCGTTTCGCCTAACCAGCAGATCAATGGTCTGCCAGGCCATTCCTTCTCACTTCCCCTTAGAGCTTTCTCCAGATTCCTTCCTCCTGTGACGCTGGCAAGAAAAAGTAATTTGAAGATCCTCTTGTTTAGCCCATCTATTTTTCCTATGAGACGGCTGGTTGCTTACATGGAAGGACAAGACTCAAGTGTGGTTGGAAAGGGTATGAAGACAAGATGGGACAAACATGGGATTGCTGGCAGACTGAGAAAGGTCTCTTGGACATGCAGGCTCTACTTCCAACTCTTCACCCCACCCCTTGCAAACAGATGTGTTTCCTAAATTAACCGGCCTTCGTTAACTCCCTTGTCTAGGCACAGCCTCCACTGTTCTGTCACTGCTGAAATCAGTTTGGAATGGTGTCAGGGGACGGGAGCTGCATACAGGCACGTGCAACACTCCACAGCACCCCTAAACCTCCTGGTTCAAGCCCAAGCTGGAGCAACCTCTGCTCACCACAAAGCACAGATGAATTCTGCAATGTTCCCCTTTCGGGAATATTCCCAAGGTTTTGAGAAGCCCACTGCTCATCAGTTTATAAAGTTAGTAGTCACCTACAGCGACCAGGCATCCACCTGCTTTGTTTTGCTGTCTTTCCTAAGAAAATAATCAAGCTTCCCCCAAATAAGATGCAGTGGAACAAGATGGAAAGTGGGTAGTGTCCTTGGCACAGCAGATGTTGTACTTAACTGGCTCCTGTTATTTATTTATTTACTTGTGTAGAGAAAATGCTTGTTATTGAAGAAACCCAAATGCTGATAAGATGATGAGAGGTTTGCATGCTGGTTGATGGTCTCACTTTCGCTTATCCTGAGTGAATACAAGCATCTGTAACTAAATATTTCCCTTAGGGTACTGATGACTGAGGTATGTTTATTGCATTGAGTGAATTTATATATATAATCAGCACAATAAACATTATTAAATTGTCTGAGTAAAATCAAAGCATGAAACACACAGTCACTGCTGAATTCTAATGATGCTGAATGCCCATGATTGCATGGGGAAAGGATCTTAACAAGTCTTGATTTGAGCTTTGGCATCCGCCTCACAAATCACACGAAATGTTCTCTCTTTAATAGTGCTGAATATTGATAAATGTCTCTGCACGGCACAACAGGGAAGTTGGTCTCTATTGGCAATCTTTACCAAAGTGTGTTTTTTCCTTCTCTACACTCAAGGGTTTACCCTGAATGATTTAATTATAATTTTCCTTGTGTAAGACAAATTAAAGAGGAGAGTAGGAGTGTCATGCCAAAGCAGATTATTTATCTCCTTAACAGATTGCTGTGCACCAAACCCCAGAGCTGCTGCTGCTGCTGCTACTTACAGAAACTGGGCAAAATGTGTGACAAAAGCATAGATGTAATACACATTTAAGGCCCAAATGAATGGAAGCATTAACCTATTATTTATAGCTGGAATTGTTTCATTCCTCTGAAAGCCATACACACAGACCATGCCGAAATGAAGAGCAGCACTACGAAGCTCCCTGGCCCCTACCCAGGAGCCAAGATGCCTCCTGCTTTTGAATCTATTTTTGCTTTTCAAACATCTCAGGGTGACTCTGCCACCCGCCTGAAGTTTCCTTCTTTGCCATAAAGGAGAACTTCTCCTGTCCCTCAGCTCTGAGTGCATGGAGCCCTGCAGCAGCCAGGGTCACTGCTGACACCAGAGCTGTGTCCCTGCAGCCTGCACAGGGCTAAAGCCTCGATGAGCACAACCATGGGGCTGGACTAACAGCACAGCGACACATGGGCATGCCAAGCAGCCAAGGACTGTTTCTCCTGCTATTTGAAACCCCTTGTTTATAACCAAAACATGGTTTTACCCAAGATGTACAGCACAGCTGCTGCTCGCCTGGCGACTGTTACGCAGGTGCCCCTGCTGCCGCCTGTGGTCAGCTGAATGCCTGCTGTCTTGTGGGTCTCCAGCAGCCTCACAACCTGACTTGTGGGACCAGGAACCCTGTAAAACACAGCCTAAACTGTCCCAGTGACATGTGCCAGAGATGACAGTGATCATAGTAATTCCTACATAACCAACTTGCCTCCTGCAGCCCACTCCTTCTCCAAAGCCCAAGAGGAAGGAGGGGAAACAGCTTTACAGCACACCCTAAAAGTTAATGTTACCTGTATATGATTATTTATTGCTGCTGGGCAGTCGTTATGATGTGGCTGTGCTTAACTGTTAGGACACTTACGGCTTTTACTATGTGCTTTTTATTGTTGTTTAAATCTAAATAAATAGCTCTTGGTTGTATCAGACCAAGCTAACAGCCAGTTGCACAGAAGGTGCAGGAATGAGAGGGAGGGAAAGCCATGACCCAAGCCCCTGCCCTGGCCAGCCCAAACTGCAGACTTGTGTGACGGGAGCTGGAAGGGCTGGTCTCTCCCTTGCAAGCCCTTCCAACAGCCCTATCTGACCCAGCCTGGGCTGGGGACCACCTCCAAAAGTCCCCTTGTATTTGCAAGGTCAGTGGTTGTGTTGAACCCACTGGGTACAAGAACATTCATGGATTTGTCTCCAACCCTAGCCAAGTCCATATGGACCCATGATTTTTTCTAGTCTTAAACTCTGCAATCAAAAAATGATGAAAACCCTGATCCTGCCTGTGCTCTCCTTTTTAAGGATGCTAACATTTCACCTTCTGCGGGCTTTCAAACACACATCTGATGTGGAGCACAGCTTTCTCTTTTCTCACTGCTCACTCACCACCATAAACTCCCTGCCTGTAGATAAATACCCTTTCAGAAGGGAAACCTGTGCCACACGTCTCAACAAGAGGAGTTTCTGTATCATATGAAATCCAGACAGGCACCATGGTGCCTGATGAGACTGCAACAAAACCCTTAAGTGCATCAGTAGGCATTCTTCTGCGTGTAGTCTCCTGCTCTGCTTATGGATAAAGATGTAATTCAATCACTGCAGCAAATGGATGGCATAAACCTTCCATGTACCGAAAAGAGGCAAGATAAAGCAAAGTCCGCAGCCCTCTCATTTGTATTCCTAAATATACCTATTTTTGTATTTTGATATTGTAGAGAACTCACTAGATACGTAAGGAAAGTATTATGGTTAGGTTTTATCACTTCAACCACCAAGGACTTTAAGCTTCCTAACATATACAATCTCAAACAACACCATGCCATGTTTATGCCTCCCTACTTAATTTATTTGGAACCTTACTAATAAAAACATATGTATTGACTTGTTTGTAGCTCCCAGTTGCCTCCAGGCCACAATTACAGGACTCAGGCATGTGGATTTCCAGTTTTGCTTGACAGTACACATACAGAAAATTCTTACTTTGGAACAGAGTCCAGCATTTCCACTGCATTTCCAACTTAAGAGCAGTGGCACACACTGTTTCCTTGGCTCGATTGCCACTAGCAGACAGCACATGCCTCTGTTCAGTGAAAGAAGATCCATTTCACTGCATTGGCTTTTTTTTTTATGTACTATGTAAGAAAAACATAGATAAAAAATTTACTGAAAACCCATAAACCCCTCTTGTTCAGCTCTACATGCAGCAAAATGGGAATGTAATTGTTTAATAAACACCAAATTGTTTCTAGTATCCCATGTAAGTCTTCATGAAAACCACATCCTTGACACTTACATGCATTATATATGCATATGCTGATGTTCCCTCACATGTCCTTGCAATGGATATAAAATGAAGCCTTACACACATAGCAGTTCTTTCCAACAGTGTGTGCTCTCCTTTAAAATCTATCTATTCCCAACAGCACTATTTTCTTAATATTAGAAAGATATAAGAGGTATTTATATAGCTTCCCTATCAATCTACTTTCAGACCACCAGAAATATAAATTCTATGGCTTAAAAATTCCATTATCCTCTTTCTAATGAATGAAAGGAGGATGGAAAGACAAAGCCATCAGTTTCCATAAAATCTACCTTCACTAGTGTCTGCTGTAAGATTTCTAGATGGGCAAAGGGACTCTCCTGAATGCAAAGGAGCAGTGCCCTCCCCGGTGCACCCACACTGCCTCCACACTCCCAGAGACCCTCCTCCTCCTCTGCTGGCAGCAATGCCGAGGCAGCAGGCACCAGCACCCACAGCCCAAGCTCCTGGGACCGTCATCTCACTGTAAGCAAAAGTTATGTTGTTAGACACGCCTCAGTGAAATCTGGGGGTGTAAAGAAACAAACCTGCAATAAAGCATCCTTTGGAACACAGCAGAGCCCGCACTGAGAAGCATGTCAACAGACAACCCCTGATTTAAGCCATTTCTTTTAACAATGCAAGCCTAGCAAGTATAAATTAACTCACACTTTTAAAAGCCAAACAACACCAGTTAGCTAATTTTACCAGCACTTTGAAAAATCCACTTCATTTTAGAGAAACCTGGTGAACTCAGGTCTATCCTGTCTTGTGAAAGCAAGTAAAGACAGAGTAAAAAAAGAAAAGGAAACATGTCAGATGAGATGGGGCAGTGAAACTTGGCAGAAAACCAGGTAGTAGAACAACCTGTACTGACCAACAGATTTTTTACCCTCACCTCCAGCTTGCGAACCCAAAGCACATCAAGAATAACACCTCCCATGAAGCAGAACTCAAAAAAACCCAGCTTCACACTTGCCCCAATACTTATCCAATACACTTCTAATGAGCTAATTGTGCCCACATTGATCCAATTAACAAGCCATAAAGATCTGAACAAAAGGAGCATGTTCTGCCCAGTGGAGCCTCTATTGAACCATGCCAAAATCAGACAGAGTAAGACATGGAGGACAAAACCTTGGCCAAGGCGGTTGGCCGCCACTCCCAACCATTTCAGCACACCGCTCAGAGATGCTCATGGGTGGAAACCCCACCTGTACCTACCTCTCCCGTTTAGGAGTGTGGACTGACAACTGTCCATTAGTTGAGGCGTGTGGATTGATGATTAAGGAGGTCTTAGACGGTGCGGAGGAGGAGACACAGGTGGTGGACAGGTCCAGGCTGCTGTGGTTGTTGCTGGCTGCCTCCTCCGCCGTGTGCGAGCCTGTCACTTCCTTCCAGAGCTGCTGCAGTTCTGTTGGAATCATGCCTGAAACAAACAAATTGGATAATTAAATCAATTAACAGCTAATTCGGCCGTCTTCAAACAGTAATTAAATCAAAGAGTCAGTAAACAAAGCCTAGTGTTAGTTTTGCATGTGTGTTTTTGCACTTTTTTTTTTTTTAATAACTGAAGGCTAATGTTGAACACTGCCTGTCTCTGGTGAATCTTGTAGTGTAACACCTGCAACACCTGTGTAAGGGAAAATCCAGGTGTAGGGCAGGACAGTCCTCACAACAGGACACACAGCCTGAATTCCATGTTAATTATTGTTATTTTTTGTAAATAAAATTACAGAGGGACCATTTCTAGAGTCCCTACTCAGGCAGAAACCACTCCAAGCTCACAGCAAGGCTGGCAGCAAAGGTGGCCACGGGCTACTCTGCAGGCAGCTAGAGAAATTTAGGGTTTCTTTTTAATGCACTACTTATTTTGATTTCTTTTAAGGAAAGTGAATACTTTCTAATGTGTTTTTAAAAGAACGGAAGGTCTTAGGGGGAAAAAAAGCTCAGCTTTATTATTATGACAACATGAACCACAATATGACTAATTTTGTGCTTAAGTTTTAAATGATGACAAATAGCTTTGTTATTAAATACAGTTTTTATTAATCACTTTTAGACATAAATTATGAATTCATATTGTCTTCCTGAAATGCTTTTCAAATTTTAACAGTCAAATTGATTATACTATGATTATTTCATTAACACACCTATCTTTCTCATTAATTTTTGTTTCTCGAACTGCTCACTTAATTGATGGATGTGTCTACTGGAAAACTGTATAAGTTTCTATACAAGTAACACTGTTATTACTGTCATTTCTTAGATCAATGCTAATGAGCCATTCATAAGTAAAATGAAAACACAAAATAAACTTCAAGAAATAATAATAAAAAAAATCAAAATATATTTTTGATTATGCAAAAATGGACACCAGGCTTAGGACACAGATTCCAATAAATAAGGCAACTGAAGACTCTGCAGACTCCAGTGGGCCAAACTGAGGGCTGGAAGGGGAGCCACGCACGTCAGCCTGACACAAGCTCATGCTGAGATCATGTTTTTGGATAAAGCCTGTGTTCGTGACATGATCAAACAAGTAAAATTTCTCTCACTGAAGACTATTTCAGAGCTCTTTCAGAGAAGGCCATGGGAAAAAATTAGCAGTAGAGACACATCACTTAAATATTCAGGAGAAAAAAATAATAAAAGGCAGTGTCTGTGTGTTTTTAAAGAGGTTTCTCATCACTGTGCTTCCAGATCATCACTCGGATGACTGTTCATTGTTTCAGCAGATCGTAGCGCTGGAGCTATCCTAAGGAAACCTCCCATTTTCTGAGTGTACAGCAGCAGCTCACACAGGCACATATCTCACCAAACCTAAGGTACTGGAATTAAAAAAAAAAAATAGGCAGTATGCATTATATTCATTTGAAACACATAATAAAAAATGCCAAGGTCTAAATTTAATTTATTTTTGTCATTTAGAATACAATGAATAGATAATCATCTCAATGTGATCAGCCAAACATCTTTACTTTGCTAAACTGTTAAAGATTTTAATTATGCCAGCTTTGGAGAGCACTGGTCTAATGAGGCGATAGACTCCAGAGAATCTAAGTGGTTAAGAACTGTGAAATGAGTCTGATAGGATTTTTTTTATATTCACCGTGGATCGTTTGCATATCAAAGAGGAGTAAATTATTGCACGACAGACCAATAACCTTCCCCGCCTTTCTGAGAGTAGCATTAACAAAAACAGTTGGTCTCCAGTAACCGTTCACTACAAAAAAAAGCTAAAATCCTTAAGTATCTGCAATTAATATATATTATAAAAGAGGCTTCAATTTATACATTAAGTGATCAGATATTCTTAGGACACATCCGTTTCTCTAAAGCCACGTCATCTCCCTTTTATCAGCCCCAAATGCCAATTATATTTTGATGGATTTTGTCTCAAATGAGCATTTAGTTATTAGACATATTCAATTATTACTTGTCCCCTGGAATTACACCTCTGTGCAAATTAAACAATGAAAAAGGTCAGTACACAAGCCTCTGTCCTGTTTTCCTGTATCGTGGCTATTATTTTCAAACACCTTGCAAAGTGACAGTCTGGGATGTATTTTTAGCTCACACGCTTGACAGGACTGTCTGCGCACCAACAATTACCTGTGAGCACGGCTGACCCTTACACCACTGTTTACTCAATTGAAACAATAGTGAATAGACTTGTCTGTTGATCATAACATATTGATATGAGACTATATGAGGGCCAACACCTATTTTTATTTTCTGGAATAAGGAAATAAGGAAAGAATAACTGGCCTTTTTTTGTTATTTATTTGCCACCATCCCCTTATTTGGATTTCTGCAGGTTTTTAATCAGAGACAGGCTAGCACCCACTCACCTCTCCCTGGCCTCCCTCCTCCTCTCCTTTTCCCCTCTCCTTCAGGTCACTTCTGGATCTACTAATGCTTTATCTTAAGGAAAAGCTTGCAAGTGTTACAGTTGTCAAAATAATAATATAATATTTATATCTCACTATAGATCCTCTAAAAGTCAAGGGATTTTGTCTAACTTCTGACACAGTGTAATTCCTATCAGCACTAATGACAACTATACTGCATATTGAAAGAAAAATAAAAGCTACCCAGTTGTGCGTGTGGAAAAATGCCGGAGATAACAAGGAGGATCTCAGGGTGGGTGATGTGAAATTAAAGAGTTAACTGTGATGTCATAAATGCCTGCACACAACCCATCGCTTAAAAATGACCACATCTTTGACATCACTTGATTGATAAAATAAAATTTTTAAAAACAACCCTTCCTCTTCCCTAAAATCAGTTCTTTCAGAATAATTCTGGAGAGAAATCCTAACCAGCCTCTCAAACCAGGCAGCTGGAAGGTACACTCACTGCTCCTGCGGCAAAATGGTTAAATAAAATAATAGAACAAATGGTACAAGCGAGTCAAATAGATCCATGAACACTTGCAATAAATTATGTAATTTACCATTTAACAGTTTCATTTTAACAGCGAGAGCTAAATTTTAAGTCAGATTCCCAGAACTGCACTGCAATTACTCGAGATCGCTACTGTCAGTGCTGTAACTTCATATGTACCAGTAACGGGATTTAGCCCTGAAACTGCCAAATCTACAGGAGCAATCAGGCACCCAGATATCTCAGTCCTATTATTTTCACTCACTGGTGATTTGAAGCATGATTTGCAGTTTCATTTTGCAGGTACTAAAGATCTAGCTCTTGCAGCTCAGAACACTGCTGAAATGTGGTTTATTTTTAAATTGCTATTACGTACAGATGCAAAATCTAGATTATAGATGTGTCTAAATACAAAGCAACAAAGATTACACAAATATAACATTAAAGGATGTGCTATTTTGTGTAAGACAATAGGTGAACACTAGCAACTAAAATGAAACTAAAATATAGTTTTAAACAATGTATTAGTTCTAAAAACATAACAAAAAAATCACTTATGAAGTAGCATTCTCTCCTTAAAAACATTTATTACTATTACAGATACTTAACAATAAAAGTGAAATGCTTTTAACCAAATTCATAGCTGCATTTACTAGAGGGATGATTTTATTTTTCTTTTATATGCACATTTACAGTATCTGTCTCAGTCTTCCAGACTGTTCTGAAAACAAAAGGGCATGATAAATATAATTTTTTTCTTAAATAAGAAGTGTCCATTACCAATTATTTTAAACTATAGCCCTGACTCTTCATTGCATTTTTCAGGACAACTAGTCCCCTTCATTATGAAAGAAAATGTAGGCACAGGTTTAAAAAATGTATGTTGTGGGGACAGTTGACAGATTACTGCTCACGGAACTCAATTTCCCAACCCCAGGTATCACCAGCTCAAAGACAAACAGAGTTGCTCAACCTCTTTGTGTCCTTGTACCTCCATACCCAGGTGACCATGTTCAAGCAAGCAGAAAGTTGATTTAAACCTCATAATGACATCAGTTTTAAGCCATCATCTCTCTGATAAAAAAAAATAAAATATCGTGCTGTATTGCAACCCCCCTGAATTCTCAAGTTACTCTTTCCTCCCACCACAGATCCCCCTGCTCCAGCCGCCGCAACGCTCCCAGCTCATTTCTCTGCAAGAACCAGACCTTTTGGCTTATGCTGATGTTGTCTCCAGCGTGCAAGTCGGCACCCCTTAGTTTTTAAACACACTTCTTCACAAAGACTAATAGTTACAGTACCCTGCTAACCATATCAATCAATGCCACGACTGCTGAATTACCTACCGGTGTCTCCGATGTGTTACCGCACAGATTACACTTCATGCATCACCACATTCATTTCTTTCACATTACACATGAGCGTGTCTTGTCACTGCCCAATTGCCCTCCTTTGGACAGCTTAACTGATGTACTATACAATGAACCTTACCAAGCAAACTTAATAGCATAGGAGCTGTGGGAAAAATTAGAGAGGTTGAAGCTTGAGTCCGGTGGGTGTGTGGGAACAGCCTGGGATGCTTCCAACAATAAATCTCAACTGTAATTAATGCACTTTACAACATTTTGCAAGTATAAATGGCATTTTGTCCACATAACCTTTTTCCTGGACTTGTTTCATGCCTTCTTCTAATCATACCACGCATCGACAGCGCCCGACCAACTCCCACCCCAAACCTGATCCATCCTGCGGCTCTCAACCAGGCACTATCTTCCCACACGAGCCACTGGCTTGTGCACAGGGCTAGTCTAGGGCAAATATCCTGCTCTTGGGGGCTGGAAAGCTAAACTGAGTCTTACAGATGGAGGTGTCTGGTCCCCAAAAGGTCAGCCTCTCAAGACAAAAGTTAGGTGCTCATAAATACCTTGGTGGGTCTGGCAAAAATAAACCTAAATAGACCATGCCAGCCACACGGCAAAGCAGATTCTACTCCCCAGTTTTGTCACCCTTTATCTGCGAAAGTTAATATTCACCAGCTACCTCACTCTCCTTTTGCAGCTACACACAAAAAAAGGAGGGTGAAGAACAGAAGCAATTTGTCCTCTCTCCCCTTTTAACTGAATAGAGCTGAATGTAAACTCATTATATGGTTTAGCAAGTAGTAGCAGCCCTAAGGCTGTTTTGAAGAGCCCGAATCATTCAACCTGAGCTGATTCAAGATGTTGAGGTGGATGTTTAAATTTATTATGGGGCAAGAGAGAGAAAAGGTATGATTATTCAGAAATACCATCATCATGGTTGAAAGACCTAGTCTTTCCTGAGCCATGCCAACTTTGAACAATCCCTTAATCACAGCAGCCAGAGCTCAGGCAAGTCTGTTAAAATGTCCCAGGGCTGGAAGACAAGCTCAGTTCTAAAAAAAAAATAAAAACACGAGGAACGAAGAGAATAAAACCCCCCCAGGCTGTAATCACTGTCAAAGGTGTTGTGATTTAAGTAGTTATGGCATCCAATGTATCAATATTAAAAAATAAAATAGGCATTTCAGAAAAGGAGTTACCTTCTTGCAGAGTGCAGGACTGAATAAAGATGTAGGAGGATCTAATTGTCAGTAACACCATTAAAGTTAAATTGAGTTAATCCCAATTTGCCTCAGTGTGGAGGGAGGAATGAAGTTATGATGCACACAGGCAGCAAGATGAAGGCCGTGTAAAGCGGCGTTGGAGAGGAGAGACTGCCACCTCTCCCTCTCGGCTGCAGCAAAGGGCAATCACATTGCTACAGTTCGGCAGCGTGCGGATCAGAGCTCCTCTGTGACCAGAAAAGCCCAAATAACACATCGAAAAGGAAAAACTGCTCTCACATGATATATCCTCAGCCATGAACCCAGCATCAAGAATCAATTAAGACACGTCCTGTGAAGGATTTCAAGCTCAGATTAGTACAAGCAACAGCTTCGAAGCTGCCAGACTGGCTATAGCTGTGCAAACTGAATCCGAACTCCAAACTGCCTATCTCCCACTAGCCAGAGTGGTCTACTATTTAAGCATTGCCCTTCTCAAAAAATAACTTTACAATGCCCTCCCCCTCTGATTTTTGTGCTTATTATTTTACAAGCCTATGTGTGCGTGTGTGTGCACGCTGTCACCTGGCCAGACAGCCAGCAGCTCCCAAACCCCTCACCTACCTTGAGCAAGGGGTTGCAAAGGCAGAGTAGGCTGGCCAGGCTGGATTGTTAGCAGCCCCTGACGCTGCAAAGACAGGAGGTGCTGCTGTTGCAACTGCTGCATCTGTAAGAGCTGCTGTTGGAAGGCCAACTGCTGCGTAGCCACTTGCTGTTGCTGGGGCTGAAAAAGGAAAAAAAAACAGAAATGCACATTCGTCAATACAAAGTGAAGTGTTAACAGAGGATTTACAGGGCTCCTTGTCTCGACAGACTTCAATTTCTGGCTGTAGCCACTCAGTGTCAAGGCAAGCTAGCAAGCCCTCCACCCATATCAAAGGTCCCAAGGCACGCTTAGGTGCTGGCGCTAACCACAGGGCTGCAGTCGATCCCCATCTCCAGCGATTACTTTCATCCTACCTAAATCCCTCCTGCCACCCCAATTAAAAATGTATGCAGCATTTCTTGGTCCAGGTTACCACGTCACCCTGGTCCACGTGGTCGTGTTCTACCCCAGGAGTGGCTGCATTTCAGTGCTGGGTAAAGCAAACGCCGCTGGCAGCTGTTAAAGTCTTGGGTAATTCTTTGAGGCAAAGAACATGTCACACCACACCATGACATCACACTTAGATGTAATGAAACACAACCCTGTGCTGTGCTCTGTTTGCTCATGCAAGGGTTGTCTCAACTATTAAGGCAATACAACTGGCTTAATTTATGGTATTTTGTATTTACTCTCTCCTCTTCATCAAGCCCCACCATACTTTTTGTTATCTCCAGAATTATTCTGTCCTGTATTTAAGACTGCTACTTCTGCACTTTGAAATTTTTAATTATTCTCACTAGAAAGAAGATGGAGTTGCTTTACTCCACAGGGATGTGAACCTTGAACCTTCGAGGTGTAAAAGAACATGTTGCTTTTCTCACTGCTGTACCCGGAGAAGCTTTTAACTACTCTGTTTATCACTTCTGACATAAATAAATGAGAAAAAATCAGACCTTTGAAGAAGAAAAACTTCATCTAATATTGTTAATTAGCCATGACAAACGATGAAATAACATTGTAAATCTTTCATAGAAACAGCCACTAGATTTTAATTACACACATTCATAATTTAGCAAACAACATCTTACTTGAATGTGAGTGTTTAATATGTACAGTACTCCAGGCTTCAGAGTCCTTAATTTTGTTCAGTTAAGGAAGCCTCTAGGTTTTGCTTCCATGCTCATCTTGTATTTTATTTGCTTTGTTCTTTAAAATCCATGAAAGGCTTTGCGTTTTGATAAATATCTTTTTATTTATTGTACAATGACAGGAGGAAAACTTTTGTTGTGTAAAACATCAATACATCATGCCAGTGTTTAGCAGTTCCTTGTGCTAGCCAAAAAAAATTAATGTAGATTTCCTTAGTAATTATCTGAGTGATAGAAAGATAATACAGTGCAGTAGTACAATAAATAGAAGGAAATTATCTAATATCCCTAATCTGCTAGGAATCATATCAAGGTGGAGGTCTTATACACGTTACAGCTAACAATTATGGAAAGAAAATTAACTCTTACAAAACTACACACCTCCACAAACAAACCCCAGCCAGATCCCAAGCTTTTTGTCACCCTTCCTTGACACTGAGCCAGGGGATCACTGCCCCTGTTCCCTACTGGTGTCAAGTAAGAAAAAAATTCACCAGAGCTGCAGGGTCAGGACTGGACACCAAGCAGGGGTTTGGCCCCATCTTCTTGTACCACCATGCCCCATCAACGTTAATACCACAACCAACCACACACCCACAACCGTACTGAACAAGGCAGTCTATTTATCTTATTTATAAAATCAATTTAACTTATTTCCGAAGAAAATCTAGGACTTCAAGAATATAGTTAAACAAACAGGTGTTTAGATATTCTGAAACTCGGAGAGTTTTCATTTCTTTGCAACAGCTTGCTCAGACAGATCCAGTTGGCCAACTGTTTGCAACAGTATCAGATGAATGCAAGCCCCAGCAACAGTTATTATTAAGAGTTAAAGTTTGCTTCCATAAATATTAATTTTATAAACATAAATTAAAAAATATAAATTGACTATATAAAATAAATGGTTTTACATAAAAATCTAGTTACAGTAATCTGTGTTTTACTTATTTGCCATCTGAGTGTAAAGTTAGCTTTTTTTTTAAAAAAAAAAAAAAAAGCCCTTTATATAAATGGATTGATGCCCATTTGGTTGTCTTCTCAGCTATCCTAAGAAACACTCTTGAACACTCTCTACTTTGAAAAGCCAGGATATAAAAGTATACAAGGCCCATTGTCCAAGAAAGAATTTAAAAGCAAGTCACGTTGCCAAACTGTGCTCCCCACCCAGTTACCAAACACAGGATACAAGGCAGTTTGTTTACTTCTCACAATTGAATGCATACAAAAAAGGTCTCGGTGCAGTCCTGTTGTCAGGTCAGTAGTCAGTGTTAAAATGCTGAAATATCCTGATAAAACTTGCATTTTTGATCCCCTCCCTAAAGCTGCTGTCAAAGGTCTGTTTTCCTTTCTTAGGTTACTCCCTACTGCCTAACATAAACTGTCACAACTGCCGGAGGACAAACGGCCCTGCTCGGAAAACAGCCTGCTGCCTCCACTGCCCCGGCCCCAAGCGGGATCCTTCCCTTTCCGAACCCCCCTTGTCTTGGGGTGCCCCAGCACTGCTGGGGGAGAGGCAGCCCGTGGGCAGAGGGCTGAGATCTGCCCCAGCACCTCTAGGTCTCGGGCACTGTGCAATGCTCACCCTCTGCTACACCACGCAGCCCTCGAGTAAAACCCATCAGAAATCTTGCTGGGATCCGTCTGTTACCCTGCTTTGGGGGATGGATCTCTGTTACTAGCAGGGCTTGGGAGATTTGTTGTGTTTTTTCTTCTTTCACAGCAGTACAATAGGACAAGGCATCAACAAAATGACTTGGGGGATGCAGTACATGAATATGCTTGTTCCATCTGTCAAGGTACAAACTCAGCCCTCGTTAGCATGGCGGCAGCCGCCGGTCCCCACCACGGCCCTGCTCGCTGTGTGACCCGACCCTCAGGTTTTAGTACAAGAGAGAGAGGAAAAAAAAATAAAAGACCACCATTGCATGCTAATTTAGTAAGAATATCCTCCATAAGGCAGAGAAAACAGGGCTGAACTAACCTGCAGGGTGAAATGCATCGTTGAAACGGGCCTCCACTAACGCCATCAGCAACCCCCCTGAAAAACCCTAGAAAATGCCAAGGAGACTTGGGCCCCTTATTCTCCCAACAGAGTGTTCAAATGCTCTTCTTGAAACAGAGAGGAGTCCTTTCTTATTGTTGCTTTCGATAGTGTAATATCAGAAGTGTGACCACAGCAAATCAGTGTGTTAGATATTGAAATGCCATCACATTGTCCAACTTCCCTTCTCGTCTTTTTTAACACAAAGTACTTTTTTTCTTTAAGCTCCAAGCCCTCATCTTTGTGTCTGAGATGCTCTCCTGTCTGACAACAGCAATTTAGAAGAGTTAACTTTTATCGTTCATTCTGCTGTGTAACTTTCCCCTTCAAATTTCTTTATCTGCCCTCTGAGCTCATCTGAACTTTCATGTTCTCCCAGCATGCAGGCTTGCATTCAAAACTATGTCTAATAGACCAAATAAGAGGTTAATAAGAAGTGGCAACAGAAAGAAAAAATACAATCCCTGGTAACTGATAAGAATGACAGTGGCAGCCCTTTATTGTTTGTCTTCAAATATAGAGTTAAAGATCTTTAAAAAACTAAATTTTGACGCCTTTGAAAAGAAAGAAGCACAAAATAACAACAGGGGGTTATTGCCTGCCAGCCACAGGGGAGAAGCTCCATAATTCTTATTCTCCCTTTTGAAGGCTGTTAGAAATCTGATTCAAAAAAGCAACAGCAGAAGGAGAAAGCCTCTTGAGGCTATCGCCATTTCCTGTGATCATGCATAATGCGTTTCAAAAGTGGGTTTTTACCAATTCTGTTGATCAATTGCACCTCCTTCATATTCCCTCTTTTTTCTGCTGTGTTTACATCTGATGTGACTCAATGACAAGCGCTGTCTGAGACTGTGAAACAGACCTGTCATGTTGATTTATGGGCGCATCAAACCACGACTTGTCCAAACTGAAGCTCGCAGTTCATTAATTAGAGAGTTGTGACTTTGAAGTCAGCTTTCAGACTGTGGTTTTTAACATTTGGCTTAATTTATATGCTCTTGAATGTGGATCTCTAAGGAAAAAACTGAAATTCCCTTCTTGTCTTTGAACTTCTTTTGACCGCACAATAATCATTTCTTTGTCCAGAGTGATGCCTGCATCCCAGAGTCATTAACGCGCATTGAACTGCCACTGATGAGTAAGCCCTACTGAATTAGAAAAACAGCCAGCAAAACAAAGCTGAGAGCATTCTGCACAGTGATATCTCACAATTACATGCCTTCCCTCCCTGTGCCATTTCCATTTTAATTACTGTTAGTCCTTTAGATTTACATTTTAGACACTTTTTAATCTGTTCCCTTTTTATTATAGTGGCGCCCGTAAGCGCGCTATGGTTAAGGTTGTGTCAGCGTTTCCATTATAAACCCCCTTATTTCCAGGGGTTTATAACTCAGCTGGAAAAATTCACTCTGGGTTAAAACTTGGCACAGGTGGCACGATTTGCCAAAATTTCAGGGGGTTGGCAGGGGGGCGACTGGTGTGTGCTTCGAGCAGTGCCACTTGCAAAGCGACACACAAGCACTGCCGCTATCGCAGGACATCACGCAGCACCTCGTGCCAAGAGGCAGCTTTCTAGGATCTACTGAAGCCAGCAGTGATGTCAGATTAAACATGAGTCTCAAACTCCTTGTGACTGGAGGGGTGAACTTGGTACCTTAAAAATAAATGTTATTACAGCAAAATTAAATTTAAACACACCAAAATCAACAAACAAATTTTAGGATGTGACAGGTTATTTTGTAAGGACAGCGCGTTTAAAGGACAGGCAGAAACCATCCATCCTGGCCTGTCCCACTCCTGCCAAGGACCACAGTGGCATCACAGCCAAGTCTCCTGTTATCATGGATCACCCACAGCGTTCAGGTACAATGTAATGCAAACTGACACCATTCCTGTGCTACCTCTGCCTCTCAAACCTTACTTCTTGGTGTGAGATGCTGCTCCAGTGCAGTTCCTCCTGCTAAACCTGTGCTGTGAGGCATGTGCAAACAGTACCCTTCAAGCTGGAAAGTACAAGCCCAAACTCAACATCTCCTAAGCATTTTGCACTGTTTAGAGAGGACAGCACCGTATCTGGGCCTGCTGCCTTGCCCCCTCCCCTTTACAACATAACTAACTTTCAAAAGCACTCTCCCAAGATACAAGTCTAGATGCTTGCTCCAGTTCTCATACCAAACATCAAGGCTTGGTCCCCTGCTATAAAATATGTGGCAGCAAGCAAATGGAAATCACAGGAAAATACAGGCAAAAACAGGACAATAACTCTAAATCTGAAAGCTGAGGCCTGATAGAGTCAGTTCAGTTGTGCAATCATTTATAAGATGAATGACAGTTTAATAGCCACTAGACAGTCCCTGGGGATCTGTGGTTTGAAAGTAAAATGGGTATTGTCTGTACCTCTTTAGGCTGTTTTCCAGCATGTTGTTGCTGTAAAAGTTGAAGCTGCAACTGTTCCTGTTGTTTCTTATAAAACTCTTGAAGCTGCTGCTACAAAGAAAAGGAAAGATGGTAAGTAACAAAGTGGAGAGCCAATTCAGTGTCCCTTTTGGTGTAACACACAAACTGCGATTTGAAAAATAGCATCCTTTTATCTGTAATGGTCTGACCTTTAGTTTGAAACTCGACAATAAATTCAGTGCACACTGACTATTCTTGGCATTATCGTTTGAAAAGTAATCTCCAAAATGAACTGATGAAAAACATACCATTTTCTACACAAACTAATTAAAATAAGGCAAGGAATGACCTTTGATTGTAACAACAAAGCCAAAATGCCCTTGCTGAGAGAGCCTGGCGAATCTCTGTTGTGAAACACACTCGCTTTCTAAATGATAGGGTTTGACTGTATTAAGTGTTGTTCAATACACGCATAGACATCCTGGGAAACCATCTCCTCCTCCCCACTCCCCAGATGTGCACCGCACAGACAGCGCTCTGGCGCGGGCAGAAGGAGCATGGCAGCCAGGAGGGAGCATGCAAGGTCGGGCAGGGGTAGATGCTGACACCTGCCTGGGATTCGTAAGCTCCTGCTGTGCCGTACCCTACGGTAACAGAACCTCGGAGTTTGTCAGTTGCCAACTTTCAGCTGAAAAAAGACCATGGGCTGTGAGTAACACTGACACACCGCATGGCATACGTTGGCTGAAACCAGCTTGCAGACCTCTTCACTTTTATTACCACTGTTTCCATAGGCCTTTACAGTGCTAGATGGACATAATGAAGTCTAAAATGGGAAGTATCACCCTACTACCTTGTTTATTCCAATTAGTCAGGGCACACCATGCATTCTGGAGAATGCACGCGAAAGTAACAGGGACATCTGCCGAAGTCCTGACACTTAAATATGCATCTGTATTATTTAGCTGCTCTTAGAAACACTCCTAGCACTGCTCCCTGGATTTGCTTCCAGTAGCTATTTCTAGAATTAAAACCAAAAAAAGCAGTCAGTTCATCTCAGAGCATGGCTACTCCAAGGTACAGACCTTCTTTCCGCAGGAACATTTCAGGAGGCAAAAGCCCTCCAGTATCTCTAGGGGCCACCTGAGCAGCAGCTCTTAAGGAAACAGTTACCTGTTGAAGCATGAGTGCCTGCTGCTGTTGGAGCAGGACTTGGAGTTGCTGGGGAGTTAAGACTTGTTGCTGGAGGATCTGCTGCATTTGCTGGGGAGTGATCACTTGAGGTGTCATCATAGCCACCGACACTGGAACCTGAAGTGCAAGAGGAGAGCAGAGAAGGGGTCAGGGCACACAGACACAGCTCCAACGCACTGCCCACCAGCCCCACGCTGGGCATCGAGGGCACGGAAGGTGAGAGACTCCTCACAGCCCACCACAGCAAGTACGGAGGTACTGGCCACATTTTCCAGATTACTAAGCTCCCCCCTTAAAAAATGTTATTGTGATGGGAATTCTTTAAAGCAACCAGTAAGATTTACTTATTTTTACAAGACAGTGTCAATGGGGTCCTTCCCCTCCCAGAAAGCCTTTCCCTTCTGTACAGAAATCCAACAGCAGAGCATCCCGTGCTGATGGAATCTAGATCCTATTACGACAGGTTTTTAAGGAAATTGAAGGAAGGCTCAGTGATGTGAATAACAGCACTAGACTCCTATGCAATTTCAACAGAAAGGCCCTACCACGATGCCTTTACCATTCCATATTCACCAAGCATACAGATGTCTTCAATTCTTTCGTATTATGTGAGATACCATTAAAAGCCGCTTTCCATGACATTTCAGTGACAAACAGCTACAGTGATGAACTTGATAGCATTTCATATTTGCAACTGTTAACACGTTTCTGCACGGGCATCTTTGCAAGGAACCTGTACACTGTATCTGAAAGGATGATGTCTTGTTCAGATAAAACACTGACATTAAAATGACAGGCTGTCTTGGCCAAGGTTACACAAATTGTATTCAAGCGGATACCTAATGACAATGCTATGAATTCTGCAAGCTTTCTAGAATGTAATTTAGCTATTCAAAATAATCACTGCACTTGTGTTTAATTTGCAGACTACATGAGAACCATTTTGTCAGTCCTAGTAATGCAAGAAGACTATTTCCCTAGAAACCCACCCCTCTACCCTCCACCCCAAAAAAGGAAAAGAAAAGGAGGAAAAAAAACCAATAGAAGAAAAGACAAAACCCATATGAGTTTTAACAGTAATATTTAAGCACCTTACTTTTCTATAGTTTTAAATCAAATACATGACAGCACAAAACTAAAAGCAGTAAAGGATATACTTTGCTAAAAAGGATCTCCTGTCATCTCATGTATTACAATAAAAGGTAATAATATGTTTAGCACTTTTTCTGTGCACCACTTTTTAAAAAATCAGCAGACAATAGCTGATCAGAAGATAAAGGAGTTAAAAAAAAAAACCTTCAGTGTAGTAGTAAGCAAGAGAGAAATGCAGGATTAATTTTATGTAACATAATGTCTTAATATGCAGTTTATCTTGACTTTTTCACATGATTTGTCCTGTCATTTGCATAGCAAGCTCTCATTCCTAATTTCACAGTCATTATGCACTGATGTCCTGATTTCTCAGCATCACTAATTTTGATGAACTAAGAATGGTTCCTGAAGGTCAGATGCACGTACACTGCACATCTCCCTGTGTTGTTGTGTACATGTTATGTGCCAGGGCCAGCTGCTGCCTTGAAAACATTTGTTATAGCAAAGCCTAGCAAAGGCTTGTGTGACTCCACCATCCCATTAATGCAAACACGGCAAGGTCCTCCGTGCACTCCCTGTGGCACAGTGCCTTCCCACCTATCTAGTGTGGTCCAGGACAGTGTGAATGCAGGCAAATGAGATGTAATTACGGGTCAAATGCCAGCCCCACTGAAGCCAGTGGTCGCTCTTCCATGGCTGATGTCACTGCCTGTGCCTATGGGCACGCCACCGCCTCGCCACACAGGACCAGCTCTGAGGACACTCAGTCGTCAGGATAGGCAAATCCATTTATTCAGAATATCTGAACCCACAGTCTTTTAAAAACTTTTCTGGAAGTACAAAATTATTTAATTAAATCCTGCTGTCACTGTCTTCGCCCTGAAGCATGACTCACCTTCATTATTCTCATCCCCAAAGAAGTTTACTTTACCCTAGGGTTTGTAGTACCTTCCATTGAAGTAGGACTGAGCAAACAGAAGAGGAAGCATGTTTAAGTATGTTTTCTGTGCCCTTCTTGGAAGATAGACAACACAAATACTCTTCAGTCAGATTTATGACGACAAGCAGCGATACAGACAGGAATAGGGTGGGGTGCTGTAAACCCTACACATCAGTGATTAATACGAAGGGCCGCACTCTGCCGTCAGCTATGCAGAGACAACTCCCATTCACTTCCATGGCTTTTTTGCACGTTTATCTTGGGATAAATCTAAAGCACTTGGCCCTACCCTTTAAGAATGGTCATGTACCGTCCGGTGAAGAATCTCCTAGCTGCAAGCTCTTTGCTAGAGCAGGAACACTTAACCAGCAAGAAAACAAAAATTATGTCTATATATGTGTGTATAAGGCACACCCAGGAGCACAAGTTTGCGATGATCCGTCCAACTTCATTTTAACATCTGTAACCACGTACTCACAACACATCTGCGCCTCTATAGAAGGTCCTGTCTTCCATTTATAAACACGGCCAACAGCTACATTTAGCCAAAATTTGTGCTTCGGCTTATTATGAAAGTCACTTATGGAAACCTTTTACAAACAAATTCAAATAAACCAGAAACTACCATGCTAAAAACGACACACAGGCCTCGGACAAGCATGGTCACACGTACAGTTTGAGGACTTTAAACAGTTAAGAATGATGGCCTATATATCCACTCTCTTAACTCCCAACGTCCAACTTTTTCATGTAGCTAGTCCCTAGTAATACTAGGAATCAAAGGGCATGCAGCACCAGCAGTAGGCTATTATAGCCCACACTTTATTACCCATTACTACCGAGGTCATTAGCGGTAAGAGTGATTGTACCGGTCTTAACCTATTGATCATTGTAACTACTATCATTTAATCCCGTGTTGAATGTCTGGAAAGCTGCTAAAGGCACACAAGAGAGAGTGCTTTAGCGATGAAAAATATAGCCAAAGCTTGGAAACTGCACTTTGATTCATAAAATCTAGCCAGTGGTTTAAATCAATAGTATTTAAAACAGTCATGTAAGTTCTTAACTACAGCTCTCTAATATTTATGGGTCCCTTTTTGAGTGCATTCAGTCAAAACTAAACTTCATTCTAGATACTGTGCAATATACTTTACATTACGTTAGATAAAAAATATTTATTTCTGATATTTTGTCCGATAGTAAACTAAAACTAAACTGAGGGCTATAAATTAATTTTAGATTTCTCTCTGTCAGATGTCAACTTAAACGTGTTGCCAACAAAAATCACAAACCAACTTTAGAAAAGGCTGAACTGTTTAAGTACATGAAAATGAGTGTGTTTTATGAGTTAACAATGAATCACAGAAGGCAGTTCATGAAGAACTAAAATAATTCTGTCTTACTGCCTTCAGGGAGTTGAAGTTCAAATTAAACTACTAAGCAGATATATTTAAAGAATGCTAAGTTAGCATAAAGAGCAGAATCTATCTTTTCTTTCTTTAAATTGTTTATTTCTATTTTCCACATGAAACATGATTGTTATTATTGATACGACTAATGAACTACTTCTGGTATTGTTGACTGATAACAATAGGTGTGGTAGATACCGACCTGCATGTCAACCTGGCAGCACAGGTAAAAATACAGCTGCAATTTGGCTTTCAGAGCTGTGCTAGTACAGACCTGCTGACATGCTAATACCATCAACGGCAAAAAATGTCTTTAATAATCACAATTGTTTTCACTGTTTCTCCCAGGGTTTTGCGTGCTGTTTCTCTGGATCCCCCCAGCCCTCCTGTTCCCCGCAGTCCCCTCCGCTACGCCCTGTTTCAAGCTCTCTGAACACGCTGTATTTCAGCAAGACCGACCAAGGAAAACTTCCACAAATTTGGGCCAAGTTCACCTTTAACTTCACAATGGAGTTACAGCAGGGATGCATTTGTCACTCCTCCAGACAAGGGTCACGGGGATGAAAATGATTTAGTCCTATTTAATCATCTCCATTCCCCCATTTTCAGTGATATTAATATAATTAAATACTAGCTAAATAATTTCAAGTAGTTTAATCTTGTATGAAGTGAAAAAAAAAGAATGCGATTTTCACACAATGTGCCTCTGATGCTGGATTCGGCTGCAGTCCTGTTAACTGTGAGCAGGCATGCATGGAAGATGGAGAGGATTTCCTTAATTCATAAAGAATAACTGCCACAAAATCCTCTTCTCCTGCGATGTCTGTTTAAACGTGATTTCAGTAAGACCTCATACCAGGCATCTTGGATTTCCAAACAATTGTTCAGTTAAAGATTTTGTGATGAAAGTTAAACCACTGCTGAACAGACAACAAACAAGTAGCTGAGGAACAGCTGAAAATGGGGGACTACAAACAAAACTAGATACGGCTAGGCAAAACCAAACAATTAACTTGAGATATCTTATTAGAGAGGTATTACATACCACACATTTTAAATGAAAAAAAATCTCAGCTGCAACAATGCAGAACAGCTTTGCTTGAGACGATAACCCAGGGATACACTGGCAAACAGAGCAGCACGATGCCACAAGCGAGAGCAGAGCACAGCAAAATAAGTGCTGAAGGCAGGACCTGTTTCCATCCCGAGACAAAAACATTTCCATGTAATATTTTATCCCCCAAAATAACAACAAAAAAATGCCGCTTTTAGAATTATTCATGCAGAAACTGCAATGCTGTTTCATTATGCAAAATGGAATCTCACTTTTAGACTTAGTTATTTAGCCATAATATAGCACAACACATTAAGACAGGTAATGTTTATTATATTAATGTAAAATCAGCTAAGTAGACTGTCATTAGCATAACTGTTCTCTCCGCAACAATACAGCTCCCTATTAAAAGAGAGGAGGGGGAAAACCCTCTTTAAAATTAAATTAGCATTTTATTATTATAATTTTGTTTATTATATTTTATCAGGCGGGAAGATCTTCCTCTGACCCACGGAAGGCACTACTATGGCCTATGCTGACATTCCCCAGCATGCCAGGATGCCTGCTTTCTGCTCTATTCTCTTCTGGCTGAGGAAAAACGGGAATATTTTCATATTTGTTTACAGAATGAAACATCTGATCTTATCTACCACTTCTCATGCATACCAGGTTTCTCACTAAGTGCCAGGATAATTGTTTCTGCTATAATAAATACCCATTTAATTTGCATAAAAATATAAAGTTTACATAAATTAAATCCTTTCTACATCTAACATTTGTCAAATAGAGACTAAACCGGAACACACACAACCAGATACTCATTTAATAAGCTGAGTGAGATTTCAGCCTTGAGATTCTCATAATCATTTTTCATATTTTAAGAACTTCTCAGTTTTGTTTCCCGCTCCATCATGAAAGGAAAAATTATAACCTGCTGTGCATCGTTCCGAACACTGGTAATATTTTATAATGATTCACATTTAAAAAAAAAAAATCCGTATTTTTTTCCACAGTTTAGGAAAGGAAATGTTAGATCAACATATTTTGCCAAAAAAGCCTCACATAAACCAAAAGAAATCCTGCTTACAAACATCCAAAATACCCCTTAAGCCCTTGAAACCCCCTTGAAGCCCTCTCTCTCTCAAACACCCTTAATATACTGAGAATGATCACCATGTCAGACTCCTTACACTTGTGTATTAATTCATTAATACATTAAAGAGAGTTTAATTAAATAATAAAAGACTGTGATTGAACCAGCAACATTTAATATGCCTAGTTTTTCACGTGAGCAAAAAGGTACTGTTACACAGAAGGACATTTTTTTTTCTATGGCTGATTTTTAAAAACAACTGCAACTCCAGACAGAGATTTCCAGGGAAGGATGAGCCTTTCTCTCCACTCCCCATTTCTTCTCTCCTGTGAGAGTCGAACCCATAGCTGCCTGCTCTTCAACCCCTGGGGCTTTTGAAAAGACATGTATTGTCCTGGTCAGCTGAAAAAATTAGCGAGCTCAAAAAATATTCACCTGGTTAAATCATGCAGTTTATTTCCCAAACAAAACCAAGCTTTGCTTAAACACTGGGTTAGGCTTTGTCACTCCGGTTGCAAGTGTAGCCTTTATAACAGTTGTAAACTTTATTTACTCAAAATGTGCAGTTTTTCACACCTATGGCAGACACCTACAGCTGAACATCACAGCTAAGCACAACGGTGCAAATTAGATTCTAATGAGAAAACATCAGTTGCTTCTTTGACAATCTTGCCATTCACTGATTTACTCCTAATGAAGACACACTCCAACCAGCAAGCTCGCCGTGTTAAAGGTCAAAGCACGTTCAAAAAAATGCCTCGCAAAATCAAGGCAAATGGGAAACCCATACAGAAACCTTCTCATAAAGTGGCGTGGCAATTAGAGTAATTGTGCAAAAAGCCACCTTCTGTAAAAAGTAAAAGAAATTAAGCTGCCACGACTGTAACAGGTTAGATGAAAATCAAAATTTAATGTATTCTCCCTTGTGTCATCTTGTTTTGTCAAGACATCAAATAGAATTGGAAAGTACAAAATAACAAGCCCTTGAGAAATCACAGAAGCCGACCTTTTTGATGTTGTTGGTTTACCTTGTTCTCAGTTATTTGAACAATGATGTTTCAGATTTAAGGGCAAGATAAAGCTTAAAAATTAAAACCCGTTGTCAGTTTGGGGAGGAGGGGGTGCTGTCCCTCCCAAATAACAGAGCCTCTTACCTAATCAATGAAGGTAAATCCGTCCGAAACTAGTGCACAGAACAATTAGCAACTCCGCTTATTTGCTCAATATTTGGTCTGGCTTTTCTAACATTCATTCAACTTCAGTATAAACTACAGATCCTCCCGTGAGTAGAGGAAACTGTGCTGGAAATGTTATAAAGGGGAAAAAAAAAGGCGAAAAAATAAGACTGGGGAAGAGCTATTTGCCAGCGCTTCTCCTCTCCCCAATCTCCACACAGCCACTTTAGATCTGCAGATGAGTGCATGATATATTTTTTTCCTTTTCTTTATAACTGGAACATGAAGCTAAGCAAGTAAGCACCTTATAAAAACAAAACAGTACAGGACATTTTAACCGAACTACAACGAAGTAGTTTCCAGTAATGCAGTTCTGCTTTCAATAAAACAAACAAACTGCTTAAAACCAGCCAAGCCTTTCGCTAAACAATAACAAATTTAGCTTATGCTGTCAGGACTTTCCCACAATCTAGTTTTGCAGGTGTTGATAAAACTAACCCTGCTACCGCTTTTCCCTAGCAAAGAGGGGAGAAAACAACATCAGTAAGTTATCTTGCCACCGGGAAACATTTTCATACAGCAAATGCAAGTGCTGTGTCCTTCCAGCGTAGGTTTGCCTTCAGCAGCTCTGAAATGACTAAGAAATACAGAGCAAGAAAGCACAAGAGCTCTGCAACTCCTTGAACTTTCAAATGCAAAAATTCTTCTCCCCTTACCTTTCCTTCAGCTGCCCAGGGAGTGCAATCACAAATGCAGAAAGCAAAGCATTTTACATTGAAATAGCAATTTTTTAGCTTTGGTATCTTAAAAACAACAATGATTCTCAAGCAACAGCAGTGCTCAAGCAGCGCCAGGTTAAAATGCTGTGTAAGATACTGCTCTGAATGCCCTACATCACTTTCAATGCCTAAAAATTCCCTTCACCCTTCTCCACACAACTGTTGCAACCCTCTCCTTCCTTGCCCACAACGAAAACCAACTCAACTTGCACAGACGTCAAAGCCCACCGTCCATTAGTGCAATAATCCATCTGCGGCCCATCAGAACCCAGAAGCGACTCGTTACGGCTCCGCAGCGGTGCCTGATAGCTATTTACGCCACAGTATAAATTCCAGTGTGGGGCTAAGAGTTACACTTTTGAAAGGTGTAGAGGGCTCATCCAGCTGTAGAAAAACGTGAGGCACTCGCACCTTCCTATGAGCAGCGAGATCCCCAGCAAGCCAGCACTGGGATTTCATTTCTTCCCTGTCAGCGCCATTATATTTATGACTTCTCTTTAGTTCAGCTGAGTGACTGGTCAGAGCATGTCTCAGAGCTTATCTTTTATTTTTTTTTTCCCTCAAAGCAAAAATTATGCTGCTTAAAAAGGGGAGGGCACTGTGGTACAGCACAGTAAAGTGTATGTTAAACAAGACCAAAAAAAACCAACTGTAGCAAACAAAAAAAATTTCAAAGCAGCCCTTCCTATCATAAGCTTTCTGATGATTTATGGTTTACCAACTCAGCAAGGTTACGCAACACTGCATGCCTTTAGATGTATTATTTGAGTCAGTTGAGATTTAATTAAGATCACAGCCTCCAAAATCCCTGTCAAATGAAAATTCACAGAAGACAATACACTATATATCCTCATGCAGATAGTCTCCATTCCATGCTCTAGAATAACATAAGTTAATCCTCGTTTCTATGGTGGCAGACAAAAGTTCACTAATTTTGTTTTCTTTTGACACTTGTGTTGTTTTCTGTTTTATGTCATGAGATCATTCGCTTTGGAGAAGGGGAAGGGAGCTGATATAGGGGGAGAGGAGGGAGAGCAATATGTCTGAATATGGCAGCAGATGTATTTTGACATTCTCACAGCCCTGCTGTGATGTCATCAAGTTTTCATATAATTAACCCCTGCCAGTAAGAGCATCATTTCACGACATCTGTCCATTGCGAAGAAAAGGAAGGAGTCGGGGACAAAACAAGAAAAGCGGCTCAATCTTGCCCTCACACTAAACCCAAAATCAAACAAAATTAAATTAAGGCTACAAATCAGCAGTCGCATTTTCCCTACCAGCTCCTGCCCTTCTCCTAATTCATTACGTGCCCCAGCTGCCTCCTGATCGCCGGGGTGCTCCAAAGCCCCACGCCACGCACACCCAGCTCATCATCCCCAAAGCCTTCTCCTTCCGGTGGTCCTGCTGCAGGGGAACCCCTTCCCTCTACAGCCTCTGCACGATAAACATGAGCAAGTTAAAGAAAATATTTCTTACAGGGAACCCGCTAGAACTTTACCTCATTCCGGTGTATTGCTGTTTGCATTATCTTAATATCTGCTTGCTTATCTCAGGGTTTGGCAATGACAGGTGCTGGCGGCCTTTTGTTTGACAGGCCACTACACAAATAACTGTCTCGCCTGAAAGCGCTAATGCACTACTAATGAACAATAAATCAACTTTGATTATAAAGTGTCAGACCAATCAGTTTGCAGTTCAGCTCTATCACCATCCAGGCCAAGGCAGCTACTCTGTGTAGGCAGGATTTGGGGTTCATCTCTCCAGCCTTATCAATGAAATTTTCTCGAAGTAGTCACAGGAGATCACTGGAAGCCCTCTGACAGCAGATCTTCCACTGGCTGTGAGAACAGGAGGGTGCCTGCTTTTAGGGAATTCCTAGGCTGCTACTGCAATAAATATACAGTCAACAAAAGCCATTTCTTAACCAGACAGAAAGAACACTTTCCTGACATGTTCACAAATAAACACGTATTTCACCTGTGACTTCTATTTGAGAGAGAAGCAAATATAATTTTTAACTTGATATAAAGACCTGAAAGATGCCTGAACCGTAAACATAATTATGAAGGGCCCAATCCAGCAAATACTAATTCAGCAGGCAGAGTGCTTACTGCTTCACAGGGAGAGAGGCTCCTCTCCTATTACAGCTTTTGCACATGCACAGGTCACTCCAGGATTTGGCCCGAGAACATCAGGCATAAAAATCAGCTCTGATCCAAATGAAAAAGCCTTTAACATTTAAGTTTATTTTAAAAAGGCAAACTACCCTGTGCAAGCCACTTTTTATTAGAAATAAACTTTAGCGATTTATTGTAGTTAGCAATTCAACACTCATTACAAGAATAAATCCAACCATTTCGTTTTCATAAACACATCTTAGTCACCCCGAATGATTCACATTTCCTGCCACCAAACTTGTTTTTATTTAAAAATATGAAACGGTAGCGCTGCAAACGCCGGCAGATGCACCGAGACGACGCGTTATCCAGTGGCTTTTCCCTACCACCACTACAAGGACAAGTGGAACCCCCCGGTGTTTTGTAAAACAAGTTGGGTTTGAAGGAGTTAATCCCAAACAGGAAGAGTGTGTATGCACTTTGCTCTAAACTTACCACCCACTTCCTAAGGGTTCCCTCCTCCCAAACCATCCCACCCCACCGGAGCGCCGGCTGACACCGCATCCAGATCCCGTTACGCTTACACCGCCGGGGTTCACCGCACCGGTCAATGTCAAAAACAAAGCCCGTTCCGCTCACTCCGCTTCCCCCAGGCGAACCCAATCCATGCAGCAACCCCGGCTCCTGCCGTTTAGACCTGCCCAAGCGCTTCACCCGGCTCCGCGCACTTTCTCTCCTTCTTCCCAACTCCGGCCCCGCACCCCGCGCTGCCCGCACCCCAGAACTCTC
This sequence comes from Tapera naevia, assembly GCA_033556795.1. NCBI lineage: Eukaryota > Metazoa > Chordata > Aves > Cuculiformes > Neomorphidae > Tapera > Tapera naevia. The sequence goes on from JAUMJJ010000064.1 coordinate 5,052,439, forward strand.
CCAACAAAACGGCTGCACCCACTTTTAAAGCCGTCTCAGGGAGTTGCGGGGCGCGCACCCGGCTCCTCCCGGAGGAAACCCGGACCAAGCGCCGCGAAGCCTGGAGCACCGCTCGGCTCCTGCAGGACCTTTCCCACCCCCCGATCCGCGGGGCACCCACCTGCGCGGCGGCGGGCGGCGGGCGGCGCGCCGGGCCATGGAGCGGGCGGACGGTGCGGGGCTCGGCGCGGGGCTCTCTCAGTGCCGGGCGCCGCTCGCCGGCTGCCGCGCCGCCACCCGCGCGGCCCCGCCCTGCGCCGCCGCCGCGCACTCCCCGCCCCGGAACGGGGCTCCCGCCGGGGCCGGCCCTCCCCCTCCGCCCCCCGCACCGCGCTGCCCCGCGCGCCGACCCGCGCAGAAACCGCCCCGAAGCTGCTCCCCCCGCTCCAACTCAGCCCGCTCCGCGGGGGGAGCGGCAGCCAAGCGCTCCCTCCTCCCACAGCAACTTTCTCCTCTCCCGTCACAAGTGGCTCGGACTCCCCGCAGCTCTCACCTCCCGGCTCCCCCCCTCGCCTCCCCCCGCATTTCTGCCCCCACAGCCCGTAGTAGCGGGGAGGAATAATTCAGAAAACAAGCACAGGAAGGCTCTGGCAGGAGCTCGCACCAGACCCGAGCGGGCGGGATGGCCACTCCCTGCCCCGCGCAGAGGGCATCCCGCCTGGCTGCGTGACCGAGAGCGCTAGGATGCTCGGGGGTCCCGGCTCACCCAACCCCGCAGCCGCCCCTGGCGGGTTCAGGGCAGCTGAGCCCTTGGGTTGCGTGCCGGGACGACGACGACACGCGATGTCGGGGTCATCTCGCTCACAACATCTCCCGTGGCCCCAGCCTTGGCTACACAAACTCAGTCCTGTCCCGCGCGCTGCCGTGGCCCCCGTAAGCTCTCTTCCCTTGCCCCCAAAGCTGCCACCCGCTTCGTTTCGGGCACTGATATCGGGTAAAAGCTCTCAGCCCCGGCCGTGTGCTGTCCCTATCCCAGGCACTGCCATGGTCCCCATAACCCATCTTCTCTTGCCCCAAAAGCTTCCACTCGCTTCGTGCCGGGCACTGATGTCTGGTAAAAGCTCTACTGCTATCTCAACTTTATTTTTGTTTTACCTTTTCACATGGTTTCTGATGCGCACAGTTACTTCAGGCGCAGGTGGCTGAGGAAGCAGCCGCCCTGACACCGTTCCCAGGCAGAACCGCGTTCTCCGTGGGCTGTCACACAATGGCCCCATCAGTTCTCCTGCCAAAGAACCCCACCAGAAGCAAAGACAAAGGACCCAATTTACTGTCAACTTGTGATCTGACGTTAAATGGTATGTGATACGGATTGCTTTCCACCCTAAAGTGTTTTTGTGTCAGATAACAAATTTATTAATGGGATTTTTTTCAGGTCACAAAAATTTGACCCCACCCTCTCATGAATATTTAATAAGGGACTAAGGGCATCTTTTGCAAGACCCTAAATCTGCCAGAAACAGCCTACATGAATCAGAAAGCGCCTGCCTCTTAAAGGGGCACACACAGACCCAGCAGGTCAGCGCACACAGGGCACGGGAACAGCCGATGTTTGTAAGTATCAGATGCATGCAAGGGCAAGCAAATAAACAGGCACGCACTCCAACTGGATACCCAATAACAATATGAACCGGTAATTCATGCAATGAGCTAGTAGTAATTATCGCCTGTGCTTAAGAGAATCCTTCCTGTCCTGGACTTCAAAGTAATCTCAGGGAACTCAGATCACTTTGGGGAATATATTACAGAACACACAAACTTTTCAACAGTTTCTCTTGCGGACCACCTCCTCCTCCTCGCTGCATTTGCAAAGAGCATCGCTGGAGCAGCATCCTCAGCCACACCATGGTGAATGAGAATCGGCAGGGAAGAGCTCTGTGCATTTAACTAACTGCCCCTGAAACGCAGAGGGAGCTGCATGCCCGGGCAGACTCCACAAAACCCAGTTTGGAAATCTTCTGATCTATCATGTCACAAACTTCTCACGCACACAACCCTCAATCCTATTAAGCCACATCTTCGATTTGTATTGGCCATATCCAGGCACACGCAGCTCAACAGAAGATCAGTGCCCTCCTCCTGCCCCAACTGCTGACTGATCACACTCCTCTGGACCAAGCTCTGACTTACTATGTTTATTAAATAAAAAGGGGGGACTCTACAAAGCCTATCACTTTGTTCAAGGCATTTTTCTTCCAGGGGCAAAGACAAAGCATAATGTGGTAACACAAGCGCAAGGCTGTGAGCTGCATGCAAAGCAAAAGCATAGAGCTGCTGGCACTGACAATTCTCTCAAGTCCTGGGCAAGTCACCTAGAAATTTTTGTTGTTTTTTTTTTTTTAACCATCTATCACATCGAGGCTGGCTCTCTCTGAAAGCTCGGTTTGCAAAATTTCTGGCCTGCACACCCTCCACTTCAAAGGCAGTCAACGGCCTCAACACCTCTGTTTCCTCATCTGCAAAACAGGGATACTACTTACTCATTTCAGGATCTTCTGTAGACCAATATTTGCAAAAGACTTTGAAAATGAATGCGCTGTCTAAGCACTGAGCTCTGGCCATAGAACCTGCAAGTCGTATTTCTAAAGCATTTTACACGCTTTCATATAAAAGCTTCATACCTGCAAGCTCAGCCAACATCTGCTGTGGGCTAAAAACTTCAGTCTATTCCCTTAGTAACGGAGATGGTAGCACTTGTTAAGTAAGGTCACCATGAAATATAATGCATTTCTAAGCCAGCAAAGTATTTTAAAAGACCAGGACGAACCATAAACTCCCACTTTAATTACATTCAATTACAGAGAGTCATCTCAGACAGAGACAATCAGACAGTGATGTTCAAAAGTGAACACATGAAGTAACAAATTAAGAATAACTGGTAATGAGCGTGTCAGACTTGGTGACTATTCAGACCAGTATTAACTGGTGGTATCAATGCTTGGGAAAAGAAAATAGTCATTGGAGCATAGCATGGATACTGGGCTCTAAGGTCCAAGTCAAAGGAACAGATTATAAACTACAATGACGATGAATATAGTGGAAGAAATGCTTTTGTTATGCCATTATTTTACATGTACATTTTATTCCAGACCTATCCATGCAGAAGCCATGGACCTGCCTACAGAAAAGCCTCTCCCATGCTTGCACGGCAGAGGAGAAAGAAAGAAAAAACCAGGCATCCACTTAGTGCAACCTCCTCTAACCAGACTTAACCTGCTCCAAATTAGGACATTTTATGTCTAGTCCCAGTACGAAGTGATTTCTGCCTAAGAGAACAATTCACCTGTTCCTGTCCTTCCGGGGACGCTCCCCGTGGCAGGCATGGCCAAACAGGTCCCCTTTTGCTCTCTGTCAGCAGACAGTGGGCCAAGTCCTCACCCCCTTCCCTGAGTACGAATTTGGGAGTAATTCAGGTGAATTTTGGTACTGGTGCTGCTGCGGCATGGAGGAGCCTGCCTGCTGGAGCCAACACCAAATGTGGCAAAGGTGAGCGCCACACTGTGCTGCTCAGCACACGGGCGAGAGCCACAGGATGGTTCACAAGCATGCTGCCGTTTGCAGTTCTGCGGGAAAAAAAGGCATCTTGGATACTATTCCCACTCCTGGATCCCTAGGCCCATTTTTGTGGGGTTAAATCACATTTTCCTGTTTTGAGAATGCTTAATTTTCCCTTGTTGCTGTCTGAAAGACCTACAAAAACAAACGGGGCAAACAACTGACTAAACAGGAAACAGTGAAACTTATTACCCACAAAGTGCTGAGAAAAAGCACAAAGTAAACAGGTTTTTTGGCCATTTTTAATAACTTCAGCCAATACCCTCATGGTAAAATATCTTCAGGCAGAAAAGTGATTTTTAGGCTGATGGTGTCTAACAAAACAGAACAGCAAAGCAATTAACATTTCAGTTATGCTTGTGTCCCTGTTGCTCTTCTTTTTTTTGATGTGAAACTGTCATCTTCCTTATTGCCCCTGCAAATTTTGCACAAAGAAGGCTCTTTAAATCCCCTGTACAATGGTTTAAATTTCACTTCATGGCATGCTTTAAATTACCATTCACATCTTCATTTAATGCATCATTTTATAATGCCAGTGTTACTAGTTAATTTATATATACACAGCAGGATGTGTCAACATTCAGGTGAGTTATGAATATGATTGTGCAGGAGTTATGGAAGACATTTCAGTAAAATTATGGTTCCTTCTAAACATAAAAATATTAATAATGAATCAAACATCACAGGTAAACAACCAATTTTATATAATTGCACCCCCCCATGCTTCCAGATAAATAAATAAAATTTGCAACATTTTGGCTCTGCATTCATATTTGATTGATCTTAATAAATTGCCATCTCCTTTCCTAATAAACTGTAATCTCTTGTTTCCGCCACAAAGTAAAATTTATTAGCACTCTCTTCTACCAGCAGGTCTGCATCACTCACAGCACAGTGTGCAAATTGTTCCAAGTATGCTTGGGCATTATTCATAATTTATTTTTCTGCCCCAAAGTACACAATATGTTGAAAGGTAATCACCACTAACTGTTCTCTGTTACTTTCCTTAATTATGTGAGATAGCATTTATGTCACATACAGCAGAGGAAACGCTGCAGTTTCCATTAAAACTCCCATCTTTTTGCCATGGGTTGAAACACAGTGTTCACACAGAGAAAACCTGAGGACAGGAAAGACTGGAGGTGGTATCTGGTAGGAGAAGGCTGCACCTCCACTTGAAAAGAACAACCCCTGTCTACCAAAATAACCCACTGGGCATGACAACAGCGATGGCTCTGAGAGGAAGAGTAGGTGTTTTGTCATGATGTTAAAGTTGCCATGGTAAGGAAAAAAACCCCACAGAATGAAACATCAACAACACTACTGTCAATCAAAGACATTTTTGCCCGTTAAGAGTTACCCAGTGAACTCCTGGCCACCACCGACGGATCATCTGCTGCCCACTGCCCTGTGCAGGCCGGTAGGTGCTGCGGGCTGGAGTGGCCACAGTGCCCCCAGCTTCGCAGTTTGAGGTGGATCCCCTGATCTAGGGCTGGTGCAGGTAGAGTTGGTGTGAAATACAGCGTTAGACCTACTGCCCTCTCCTGGTAATCCGCTTTGATCATCAGGAGAGCTCACACTTCACCTCACCACAAAGAACCTCCTTCTGAAAAAACATGCCTACTTCCACACAATTTATATACACACAAGCCTACGCACACATACGTATTGCCACGGATTTAAATTAAAATAAATTGGATTAAACATAGTCCCTTTTACATAGAAATATCCATCAGCCCATTACACCACTTCATCTGTGAGAATAACCTGTGTCACCACTGGGCATCTCCATGTTTTCACTCACTCTGTTGGCAATGCGTCTCAGTGTATTTTCAATAAAACACCTTCTTAGCAGTAATGGACCACTGTTCTCATTTCAATGGTCCCCAAGGTTTCATAAAACAGTATATTTAGCTGGCTCATAGTTCCAAGTTTCCCTCCAATATTTGAAAGCTACTTTTCTTTTTTTTTTTTTTAAAGAAGGCACCTATGGGAAGAGCTTCGCACATCTTTTCTTTAAAGAGGAAACCAGCTAACTTTGTACATGTGACAAAAAAACTTGAATTATTTCCTAAGAGAAGTTTAGGCAACAGACCTTGTGGTTAGACAGCAGCATCCAGAAAAGCTGCAGCGCTGCTGATGCTACATGGGGAAGGAGTTAGAAAGCAGTGCTGGGATCTCTCTGCTCCTGAAAGAGCAAACGGGTGCCACCTCGGTTCCAGCAATCAAATGCACCTCAAAAAATGCCAAAAAGCAGCAGAACAGTGTGATTTGCAAAGCTGGCCAACATTGCTAAAGCCAGGGTAGGAGGACACAGAAGAGCCCCTGAGATGACCTGTGGTTGCCGTTCGGGACCGGCCCGTATCTCTCAACAGCACTGTCTTTCAGCAGCGCCCAGCTAGCAGGAGGAGCTACTACAGGTTTCCATCATGGATTTCCCTGTATACCAATAAAAACTTCTCTGAGAGCAGGGCACGGTGAGGAAGGCCTCCTCGAGGCCACCACCCTGCAACATGCATTGGGTGCTTCTCCTCTTCCTTGCTGTCTCCAGGTCAGGAGCATCATCTTGCTCAGCCCAGTGGGATGGGAGAGGAAGGGATGCTGAAGGTCAGGAGACAGCCCAGCTCCAGCACAGCCATTCCCTGCCCTTTGGCCATGTCGGTCATTTCGATGGTGCACGTCTGGTTTCACATGGAAGAGAAACAGCCAGCCGTACAGGCTAAGCAAACACCCTGACTATAGGAGTTTGCTCTCGGATCCCTCGGGGTCATCCGACCGGCTCAGAGTCCTTTGTGCAGCACTAAGCAGGGCTTGCTGAGTGCTTGGGGTTTTCCTTTGTACTTCCACTCCAGCCCTTTACAGCATAATGCCGCGATCCATCACTTCTTCCCAAATAAATGGGGTCTGAACTGGACTCAAGGACAGGGTCCTCCCTCCTGCTTCCCCTCCCCAGGCTATGGGGACTCCTGTTAGTAAAGAAGGGTTATGACCGATAGAAGTTTCCTACCCAAATTCAGCTGCCACTTATCCCAATCCTTTTTTCTGCATTAAACCATAAGAAAAAAGATGATGCTGATCATGGCTCTCCAAGTCAGGAGGTGTTGTGGTGGGGCAGCCAGGACCCATTCCTTCGCTGCACCCATCATGGCAAAGGATGAACAAGCAAATAAAGGAATTTGTCTGGGGCTCCTTAAAACAAATTTGCCTTGCCATAGCCAGAGAAATCCCTCAGATGTGCCTGAAGACTTGGGGTAGGACTGCTTGGGTTGGAAAAGCACAAACAAAGTGTAGCAATGGAGAAATACTACAAAAATTCATCCCTGCCAGTGAAACTGTTATGTCTGCTCTGGACGGAGATGGCAATTCTCTGCTCTTAAATGCAACCACTCTGGAGTGGATGCTGCCAACAACTTTACCATACAGAGCTCTGGAGGAATTCAGGACACCTGAGGCACCAAATCCTTCACTCCAATGAAACTGCAGGGTGATTAAGCAGAGAGAATGTAACTATCCAAACTGTAATTTGGCCAGCACAATGGATCTAACGCCCCTATTCTTGAGAGGAAAAAAAAAATAAGTACTGTATTTGAAGTTCAAAATCTAATTAACTATTTGAGAAAAAGAATTCTGTTTTTAAAAGAAAATTCCTAACAATATAAAGAGAATTAGTGCCAAAGTTTTTGAAGAACTGCAGAAAATGGTATGAAAAACGTATGATATTGTAATAATAGGAATGACTGGATTTGCTCAAACGTTCCTTATACCTTATAATACAAGAATAAAATACAGTGTAAATCCTTCTATCTACATAAGTTCCCTGTACAGAAAAATCTCTCCTTTAATAGGTTTACACCTTTAACATGTATTAGTTTGGAAAAGTCCTAGGGTATAATTACACATCTTGGCTTGGCACATTAATAGCTGTTCCCTTCATTTACTGATTTCTTTTACTGGTCAATTTGCTATTTTACTATGCTGTTCTTACAGCTTGGCTTCCCAGCGGCACCTTCCGCCTGCAGACCCTGTGCTGGGAAAGGGAGAGTGTCCAAGCTGGCCACAGGCTGCGCGCTGCCTTAGGGAGGTGGCTTTTGATACCTTTGCCTTGGCCACCCACACAAACTGGGATGCAGCACTTGCATCCACATGTGTCAGCGAGCCACAGGTTGCAGGCAGAAGGAGGTGGAACTGCCCTCACTTCCTTGAAGAGCTTTGCAGAAATACACCCTTTGGGTCCAGAAGAAAACAAGCCCAGCAGGGCTTCTTCAGGGCTTTCTGCTACCTTGCTGCTCACATCTCTCTCCAAGTCACTGTGGACCGTGCGTGTCGACATGTCCCCCAGAGCCATGCGTGCTGCTGCACAGGTTCCCAGCCCTGCGTCCTGACATGCTGCTCCTTCCCACTGTCCCCATGCTGATTCCTCCAAAACCCACTCTACTGCCTTTGATCCCTTGATTCTTCCTTTGCTCCAGGCTCTCCCTGCTCACTTTGCCCTAAATTCTTCTCTCTGCTCCTCAGGAACTCCATTCCCATCATTCCTTCTTGCTTTCCCTCTCCACGATGGCTGGACAGACCTGGAGAGATGCTCACCTGGGACTGGATGCTCTCTGTGCTCCACCCCATACCTGAGAAAGGATCATTTCCCCAAGGCAGAGAAGGGACACCCCTTAGGACCTACTCTACCAGTCCCTGCAAGTTCACTTTGCATCCCTCAGCTCCAGGCTCAAAGGCAAAGCTGGCATTTACTAAGCCTCCATCCAGCTTTTACAGGTTTTTTGACAGTTTAAGAGGGTTTTCTTGTGTTATAGCAGGGCCATTCATTTAATGGCTTTTCAGCACTGCCATTATAAACCAGAACTTTTCAGGTGTTTATTACTCAGCTTTAAAAATTGGCTCTATGCTGAAATTTGGCAAACAAAGTGTCAGCCTAGGAGAAAATTATTTTTTGCCAATTTTCTACTCTAAAAAAAGTGACCCCATTTTGGCCTCCATAAAAGTGTAGCTTTTGCTGCCTCTGTGACACTGGTGAAGTAACAAGTCAATATTGTAATATTGCCAGCAGAGCTGCAGTGATTTAATGCCTAAAATTGGTTTGAAGGTGAAGAGTGCTATTGAACTGCTAATTATTAACTATTATTACTGATTCTGCCGCACAACAAAGATGCAGGCAGAAAACAAAGGGAATTTGAAACGCCAATGGGGACATGAGGTAGAATTGACATGAGGGTTTAGTGCTGAACATGGAGGAGCTGAAAAATAAGAGTCAGGAGCTCTGGTAAGGTGGGGCCTCCAGCCAATGCAAGAAGAATGACTGAACTGATACAGAAATATTATTTTTCATTTTCCAGGATGATATTTCAAATACAAATAAAATAAAAATGATACCATGCAGCTTCCTCCACACCAAAGTTGGCAACAGTGTAGGATCAAAATCAGCTCTAACCCAAGCTGAGTTGAGGTCAACAGGGACCTCACACTGTTCAGCCAGAGCCAAGAGAAACTTTGCCATTGATTTCAACATGCAGAAGACAAGAGCCTTGAAAGTCCTGAGCGACCTTGCCTCGGCAGCTCCCAGACATATACCAACATAAAAATGGGCTGGGAATTTCAAAGAGCCCAAAAGATCTAAGTATCCCCCTGATCTCTGGCATCCTTTCAAATCCCATCTGCATGGGGGCGGCAGCAACCGCATCACACCCAGCCCAAAATCTGACCTAGGCTGATCCAACTTGGCTGAAGAGAGGGGATAGCAAGCTATCTCCACTCCAAACCTCGTAAGCCACTCCTCTATATTACCTTGTTAAAGGACTCTGGTTTCATATAAAAAAGGTAGTAGGGTGAGTATTTATTCATTAGGAGAAAGTGTGAGGATCACAAGGCGAGCAAGGCCAGGGCACACTTCCATTTGGGAAGAGCTGTATCAAAGCAGCCCAGAGAGGTCATCAGGGCCGCTCTCAAACATAGTAAAAAGAAAAACCAATTTATCTTTCTGGAAACTTTCTGCTTGTCTAAGTGGCAGCTATTTAAATACAATTAACAAGCAAATGATTTTAAAATTACAATACATTTAATAAGGCAGCATCACAAACAATTTGCATCTCATTAAACTGTTTGAGGCTGCAGAATCAGCCTCCCAAATGGGCTGCACATCAAGTCGGAAAACCAGACCCAGCCAAGAGCTTCTGCACTGTCCTCTGACACCGGACACATGCCAGGAGGACAGCAGAGCAGAGGGGCTCAGTGATCCAGCCAGGCCCCTGGCTGAGCCAGCCCTGTGGGAGCTCCGGCCACAGCTCATGGCACAAGGAAGGATTCCATAAGCCAAAGCCTTGCTGGAAGTGGGTGTAAAACAAGGAAGGAAGGAAGGAAAAGGGTGTGTGCATGTGTATGTGGGATGGGCACTTTCTAATATACATTCGCCAACAAAGAGTTTAAAGAAATTTCAAGCTATTTACTCAGCTATATAATTAAAAGTTTATAGATTACATGGCCACAAACCATTAGAGATTGCTGCTGGGTTTGGACACACATTAATTCCCAGGAGCCTCCTGAAGAACAGTCCCATGCTACCGCATGCAGCAGGAAACCCCTCAAACAAGTAACAGTTTTAAAAGCTTCCAACTCACTTTCAACTGTGATTTACTGTAGTGGCTCCATTTAACCTGGAGGATGCAGGAGCACTTTCCAGATCACACACCACTTCCCCACGTGCCTTTGGCTTCCTTTAGAAGGACATGCTGCTGCGTTGTGACACACTGCCTGGATCACATCCTACAACACAGGCTTTGCTAGGCACAGCTTTATATGGGTACCTGTGTGGGTAAGGGCTGCTTGTTTTTTCCTTTCAGCCATACAATACCCTTCTTGTAGCCCATGGAGGGGACTGATCTGGCAGGATGCTGGCAGGAAGCTGTGACCAGTAGGAGTGAAGGAATACACACAGTGGTTGCATAGGTGATGCAGTAACAAATTCCTAGATGAATAAGGAAGGCAGCTAAACAACCTTAATTTCAAGTATCAGAAGACTTGAAGGCAAGGACATCTGCGAGAGAGGATGTCCCTAAAGAAATCACTTTGCACAACCAGCCTCAATGCTGGCACCATCTGCTAATGACCACAACTTACACACCAACCACACCTTTAATCCAAAAGTTTGCTCCAAAGCACTTCTTGAACTGGAAAGGCACAAACAATGCTTTCTCTGAAGTTCAGCACAAGTTCTGATACAACCTTTTACTTTCTGAGCCTAAACCCCGTCAGGCTGGAGGTGCGCGTGACAGTTATTTAATGCTGCACAGCACAGTTATATACAACACTGGCAGGGGAGAGCGAGAAAATAGTTTACAATTGAATCTGCAGAGGAAATTTAGGTAAGTTGAATGTAATTATCCATTTGGAAGCTGGCCAAGGGCTGGGACTACTCAAAACCAGGAGGGAAGCTGTAAGAAGCAACCAGTTTTGCTCGTCCTTTGAAAGGCAGCACCTCCAAGCTGCCCTGTGGGCTCTCACTCACGTGTGGTGCTTCTTGATGGGGAGAGCGGGGCCGAGCGCATCGCCCATCCTGCTCCTGCCAGGGAGGATTTGCTGGGAGAATCCAAGGGGCCTACCCTGCTGCTGCGAGACCAGGCAGCGGTGGCAGCAGGGCTGGAGGCACTTGAACTCACAGCATCTCTGTGAGGGCAGGGGCAGCTTTGGGAAGCCCAGTTAAAAAAAAAAAAAAAAGAAAAGAGAGAGATATGGAAAACGTGAGTAATAATAAATAACAAACACTGGTAGATGCAAACCAGTGGTTGTCTTGCCAAGCAACGTGCATGTAACTGGCTGCTCTGGGTGAGGCGCTCTGGAGAAGTCATGGAGCCCTCCGGGTGGTTCCCGGGTCTCTCCATCCCTGGTGCTGTCACCCCGAAGCTTCCTGCCCAGAGGAGCTGCCGACTACTGACACAGGCCTCCTGCATTTCTTTTTCAGACCTGTGGTTTTGCAGTTTGTCAAAACAGGATACTCGTTAAATTTAAAATGTTACGATTTAAACAAAGATGAAATAGTTATTGCTGTTTTAGCAACCAGACATCAGGCTCTCCTCATGTACACACTGTTTTAAAAGGCCTTGTCCACGTCTGCCAGCAATGCTATCTCTGCGAACCTGGATGCGAAGACAAGTGCCTAAGCAAAACAACGATCACTTTCTATGAATTACTGAACATGTGTAATTCATTTATCTGTAATATTGTGCTAAACTCAGCTCCAATTAAACAAACGAAAACACCTGCTTAGCACACATAGATCTTTCCATACCTCAGGGGAAGACGCATCAGTGTGCTCTGTAGTACAATCTGGCTCAGAAGCCTAAACGAACAACGCAAGGCTGGGATTTTTGTGGTTTTTTTTCAAATGCACACAGGCAAGGAGATAAAAACACTACAGACAGTGAGATTTTGGGGGAGGAATATTTGTTTTTAGTATTTCTATCTTTAGCATGTGCAGTTCTGTAACAGTCATCAGGGGCTTCTCATTGACACTTGGACCTGAGGTCATGCATCACTCCATAGAAAAAGGTGGGATAATAAAAACTTTAAAACACATGTAACTGGCCCCAGACCTCATGATACTGTAAAACTACCAAAGAGACCTCATATTAACAGTTCTATTGAGTTGGTGAGAAGACATTTGCTTCTCTTGTTCTGTCTATGGATGATGGGCACCCAACCAGCACTGTGGGACATCCCTGCTGTCCCCCTATGCTGACGGGTCACAGCAACACACAGACAGGGCTCACCCCGACACACTGGCCACGGGGATGAGACCACTATAGGCTCTCCAGATGACCATGCAGCAGCAAATAAGACACAGCCCCTTCTCATACACGTTTTGAACCAGCTTAGGGACATCCCTTTGGGGGTACCTCAGAAGGGGGGTTGCTGCTGGTATCCCTGCCCAGGGCTGCTTTGGGAGCTCCGGGTGCTTTGCTCGGTGCAGCAGTCGCCATCAGGAGCGCCTGTAGCCTGCCAGATCCCCTACACTTAACTCATTTCCTATTCCCTACTCAGCCGCAGGCAGACAATAATCTGTCAATCAGATCCCCACAAGAACATTTACAATTATCTTCCCTCTCCTGCACCTCGGCATGGCCCTGTATGAAGAGCTCCATCCTCAACTGTTCACATGAGCTATGTGCAACCCTCCTATTGCTGTATCTGCCCTGACTCAGGAGGTGTGTTAGGAAATCGAATTTCCTTGTGTTTTCGAATAGAAGTACTTTGGTGGCAAAGCACAGAAGCAAAAGAACAGGCCTCCTACAGGTGTGAGGCAAAGGCAGCCATGAATGGACGAACTGTCCCCATAATTTTTATAGCATCCTGTGCAAGGAATAAGGCTGTTTGCTGCATTTTTTTCCAGTTTACCTTTTTTCAGGAAAATCAAAGTTACAAACTGAAAGTGCTTTTTTTCACTTTTGTTTTGCTTTTCTTTCCTTCTCCTTTTTTAAGACAGGGTGGTCCCCTCTGCTCACTCCTGCAGAATTAGCAACAAAACACGACCACAATCTTACAGCTGGCCTTGCTGCACTGATGTGTCCATGCTGGGCTCTGCCAGAAGAAATGGGTTTGTTTTTCTTCTGGGTAGACACAGCTGAGTGAAGGACTCAAAATGAGCACACTTTCCAAGTAACCAGCCCAAGTAAAAAATAGCAGTGATGGACATCATAAACATACCTTCCCTTGTAGTGCTGGTTGTGGGCAACAAGATTTGAAAATATTTTAATCCCCAATGCTTTGTGGGCACTTTCAAACACTGCAGCCCCTGAGCCTGGCCAGGATGGGTCTTTGGGCCCGTTCCTCATAACGTGGAAATCATCGCCACTGCTAAATTGGGGTGAACTCAGTATAGTCATCGTTCACTACATTGTGACTTTACTGAGTTCCTGCCCAGCTGTCTGCTCAAGGGTTAGCGTGGGTAACGGCGAACAGTCATCCACTCTCCTATTAATTGATCTGGGTAGCATCTCTGGTGGCTGTCATACAGAAAGGCAACCATTGCCATTATGACATTTTCCCTCTCATTTTAATTCTTGCGTAGAATATTTCTACAACCTTTTCTGATGAAAAATAACCTGATATTTCCCCTCTCCTTTAAAATGTTTATCCTACTCCGAATCTGCAAGGTCTAATATCATCAAGGAAGGTCAGGTTTCAGAGACGCTAATGGCTCCGCCGCACGCTCCCACCACTTTGAAAAGACGAACAATAGTCCCTCAAGTGTTGCTGCTGGTGGCACAGCAGCAATCCACGACGGAGGGTTAGAAATCTGAAATTAAAATAAACTGCTTAAAACCTGCAGATACAGAGAGAGATGCAGGAGACCAAATAAAATGGGACAGTCTCTTAACCCAATCAACAAAGTGCTCATTGTTCCAGTTTAAGACAAGTAACGCAGCAATAAATACTGAGCAAAGGAAGTTAACCTGTATCCACAGCCTTTGAATAAACACAAAAGTTAAAAGTGAAATTAATGCAACGCCTTTCGCTCTTGCCAGCTTCTGCTTTACTCCTTCTTGCTTAGCTTGTTTTTACTTTTGGGGATTTTCTTTGTCTTCTCTCTTGTTATTCCCACTTTCCTGTATAAACTCCTTATCGCACAGTGAAAGGACAAACAGAAGTAACTGCCAGCACACAATCAAACGATGTGTACAACAGCTCAGTGGCATTCTCCAAATCCACCTGGGTGCAGATAATCAGGAAGAGAAGGGCTGGGCAAGAGGCTGACCCACAGCCCCCATGGAGCTGGGGCAGCTCTTGCCTCCTTCGCACAGCCCTTCTCCCCACGGGTGACCAGACGCAGCCTGCAGACAGTTTTATCCACCAAATCCATCGTAATATTTACCCTGTAGGATGGCACAGACAGTAACTGGCATCTCTGGAAGATACAGGCACATTCATCTCTACTACAAAAGTCTGAGCTTTCATCTCTTGATATGAGTAGGAACAAATGCCTTAGTTCCCATTTTTCCTGAAGTGGTTTATCCATTCCCACGCCAACACCTCAGCCAGTTTCACAGCGAGCATTAATTCTGACTTTGCTTTTAAATCACATTTTCTTCATTTGAGCATTATTATATACCATAGAACCAGGCGTGAGCATCATGCAAAAGGCATTCTGGTCCACGCTTGTGAATATAGCTGTGTAGGCAGAGGAATATTTGTTTTCCAAGTAATTTGTGCACATTCACAAAATTACAGCTGTCTGCAGTTCTCCTGAAATATCTGCCCTGCTGTTTACAAGTCATAAAATATAATCTGTCTTTTGTAAGGTTCCAATTGGTAAATTTGGAAATATATATATATGTGCATTATTGTGTTTTTTACATTCCGATTGGCTGCTCCCCATTACATACTGGCAATTAACCCTGTACAACACCAGCACTAACTTGAGCAGCCACTGCCTCAAGGCAACAGCGGACAGACCTTTGGGAGCACCACACAAACCTCTCTTACCCTTTAAAGATTGCTCACTGAGTTGCAGCTCACTCTTACTCCAGCGTAACCATCCCATGAAGAACACGTGAAATAGAGGCACGAGTCACATCGCAGCGACAGGCTGTCACCTTGGTCCAAACGCAGCTCACGTTGGGATGGAGTTGGAAGCTCCACCAATTAATAATGTGGTCAGTGACAGATCATCAAACTGGTCTTCATGCATCTATTCATGCAAGCAAATTTAGCAAGATTGAAACCACTATATTTGCACTGTGGCTATGTACCAATGGGCTAGGCTGGTGGTGGCAGCTTCAGATGTTTATCCATGCTATTAAGATTCAGCCAAAACACTTCTATTGATTTTTATTTTTTTCCTGATGAAACATGGGAGAATTTTCACAAGTGTTTCAGATTTTTGCCTTTTGCTTCATGACTATATAGATAAAAAAACAATTTTTCCCAGAAATTGTCTGACTGCAAAAAATACCATTTGCTAGGACAGTAAAGTCCTTGGGATAGAAATTTTCCACAGCAAATGTGTGCTGCATCTGCACAATAGAAACTAACCCCACTCAAGACCCAGGACACAAACCATGAATAACTCCTTGGCCCAAAGAGTTATTGCACCTCTTCTTGATGAGGAGCAAAGTGCACAAACCCAAATATCCTAACAAGAAATTGCAGTGGGCGTGTTCACTGCCACTGTGCAAACTGGAATTAGTCCTATTGGAACTACTGTAGTGACTTTGGTGTAAAACTGATTTAAAAGAAAAATCAGAAGTAGGAAACTAAACCTGTCTGGGATCCCATGACTCCAGTGCACTCCGTGGATGTCTGTCACTTAAACTCAAGACAAACCTGACCCGAGCTATCTAACCCAGTGCTGCAACCCATCAAGAGGTCCACAGGGCTTGCATAGATATATCAAAAAAGGCTTGAAATTGTGATATGCCACACAGGTAAATAACTTAAAACACTGGAAAATAATATTTGAAGCTATACCACTTAAAAAAAATGCATGCCACAGCAAGAGAAGTGGAAAGAAAGTGTTGGGATTTGATCAGGTACTGCTTCAGAAACCCTCAATCAGTGCACTCCACCATGTTACGTACTCGGTGCATGCTGCCACTTGGCCTGAGCTATGGAGCTGCGACACAAGTCCCACAACGTAAAGTGATGAAAGACTGTTCTCTGAAGGGCAAACGGTACCAAGGCATGGCATTGGCGACCTCGGCAGCTCCAGCACAGGCACTGCTGCCTCCTCCCACTGCTTCTCTGACACCCATCGCCACCTGAGCTCCTCCCATCATCTTCTGACCTCCTTTCAAAATACAATTTCAAAACTTTTTCAGCTAGACAAGCTAAACCCAGGATGCAGATTTTCCAATTAGTCTCTGTTTAAACATCTGTTGGTAGACTGCATTTAACATCAGTTATTTGAGCAAAGCGCAATTTGATTAGGCTGTCTGAAACGGAGCCAAAGTCTGCAAAATAATAGCTCAATTAAATTTTGTTTTGCTTTCATTTGTCTTATACTTTCCTGAGTGTGATATAGTTGCATATAATCAAGTAAACTAATTCCCTTCAAAACGAGAGATTTCAGTGCCTTTTCCATCTCCCCTCAAAGTTTATTTAATAATCTATTCCATCTTCTCCATGCTTCATTGAACTTCATCTTGACACAAAGTACATTTCTTTCTTCTGCCTTCAGTCTACTTTAATTTTCTACGCTTTCAGTGGGCTGAGATTATGCGCCATTAATGTTACACCTTTAATAGATCAGTAATTTATAAAATGCAGATTACACTTATCAGGAAAATAAAAACATTTCAGCAAGGCAACAGCCTTCCCTTTGCGCACACCACAGACTACTTTGCCAACCCGATGACACAGCTGCAAAACTGTCAAGCTCCGAAGCCACATCCATGCAGCACTTCCAATTCTTTCCCTGCATTTAGTTTCTGCTTATTCTGTTATGTTGCACTTGTTGCCCTGAAACTTCAATATTAGCTCTAGAGATTTAAACACATGAGGCAAACAGCTGCTCTCCTCCGCTCAAGCAAGCTACATCAAATCAAAATGCCTTCTCTCTCTCTATCCTCTACTTGTTTTTTTTTCCTTTCTTTTAAACAAATTGCTGTAACTCAAGTATTTCTGGCAAAGTTGACGGTTTTAGGGCAAAATTCTGCTCTGTGATCATCACTGCAGACTCCTCCAGTGCACACTGCGCTTGGTCGGTGCAGGAGGAGCACTAGAGTGTCCTCACATCGACTAAAGAAACTTTGCCTTGAGGATTAGAAAAAAATAAAGAAGTCACTTAGCTGCAATGTAGATGTGTATGTGATTTAAATTTAAACATTAAACATTTAAACATTAACTTCTTTCACACTTCTGTTAAAAGAAAAAAAAATAAAAGCCTGGTTTCTTTGAGAGATTTCTTTTATAGGAGGAGATTTTTGATACATAGTACTTTTTCTTTAGTGTTTTTTTTTAACATATTTGTTGCAAAGTGTGAACACAAAGGGACAAGCTGAAATAGGTATCTGGCAGGCTCTTCCCCAGCGCGTGCTGCTGAAAGCCACAAGCACTACTGCCGCTGTTCAAACCTGTTATTTTGCTGCAGAAAAGCAAGGGACTCCTCCAGCATCAGTCCAGCTCTGCCCTGCCCCACCACCGGCAGAGCTTTGAAATACCTCTGCAACCAAACAGTCTTAAAAATTAGAGGCAGCTGAAGTCCGTAGAAGTTCAAAATGGGAT
This sequence comes from Tapera naevia, assembly GCA_033556795.1. Lineage (NCBI taxonomy): Eukaryota > Metazoa > Chordata > Aves > Cuculiformes > Neomorphidae > Tapera > Tapera naevia. The sequence continues at coordinate 5,070,256 of JAUMJJ010000064.1, forward strand.
ACGTCCTATTTAAAATGTAGAGAGCTACTAAATATGACAACCATCTGATGTATGAAAATTATTCACAACCAAAAACAGACAGTCTGGAAATAGCTGGGATGACTTCATTTAGACAGAATTACCCAAATCTGTTTCTAATATACACAGTACACATAATAAATTTTTACAATATGACAAGGAAAACAAACTTAATAAAAGTTCCTGATCTTTTGTTACACAAGCAAGCTATAGCCATGATATGTTTATAATATTTTGCCCATGATATCACAGCTAAGTAACAAAAGCTAAGCAACACAAAAACCAGTTACTAGGTATGACTTCACCTCGTGACTCCCGTAAGGGCATCGCTGCGCCCATTGCCCCAGCGTGTCACCTTCCCCAGCCTAAGGCCGCGCTCGACAAGTACTCGCCATGTCACTTTTGACTAATAGTTTCCTTTTCTCCTTCTCCCAGGCACCCTTTGACTTGGGAAGCTGCAGATTTCTGTGACGAGAGTTTGTTTTTTTCCAACTACACCAGGACTCATCTGAACGGTAAGAGATTTTTAGCCTGTTTCCTTCACTCCTGGTTATTTGACAAGTGCTTGAAAACCCTGTTATAAACAATCTCTGTAGGAAAACAGATGATGTCTTACGATCACAGAAGGTAATTTTTTCAAGAACCCAACTTTTTGAGCATTTCCCAGATGCACCGCGTCAATCTTCCTGCGTTTGACTATCTCAGCTGGTTTTCCAGCCCGGGCATTTTGCCAGGTGGGCCGGACTGCCCCTCATTGTCACTTCTCTTCGATGGCACTTGCACCCACTGCTGTTATTCCAGGCTTCAGGAAATTTTCTAACCACTGGAGAGGCTCCAGCGCTGCGCACTAATAAGTTGCAGATTGCAGCGCTTTAAGTGTGTGTGTGCACGCGTGTGTCAGATCAGGGCCACGGTTTGTAGGAGGAGGGGGGGGAAAAACAGTAGTTCAAAAATGCTGCCTACTCAAATTGACAGAAAAGTGACCCCTGCACTTCATCAGAAATTCCTGCAGACTGACAAAATAAAGGAGTTTGCTTTTATCACACACAGTAAGACTCATATGGAAAAATGGAAACACTACATCACTCGACCTCAGGTTGCCCCCTTTTCAACCACAGATGAATATTATGTATAAAAATTGTAAATCAATTTGAGATGTATTAAAGAAGATTCTCTTTTTCTGTATTAAAGGTAATACCTTTTAATCTCTAGATTTAGTTTGTAATGTCAAGTAAATGAGAAAAAACTTAATTTCCGTAACTGAATTTTGTTACTCTTAAGTCTATGTAGCATCTCTGCATGGTGTTCACATAATTTCCTACACTTCACTTGCATCAGGAAATAATGAGCAAGCATCACTTACCCAACACTGAGTCACAAATATTTGCCTACATTAACAGAGCATTAAAAACCATTTTAAACAACTTAAGGAAATTGTGCTAGCCTTTGAACTGTGATTCAGTACTATGAGAAATAAAGAAACTTTTTCTCTTCTAAAGGCAAAAATCAGCTGCCACAATCTCCTTGTAACATTGTCAGGTCTTAGCATGAACCTTCCCTCTTACAGATCCCTACACAAAAGATTTCCTTGCTTAATGAAACTGCTCCTGAAATTTTCCTACACTTAGTGTTGGGTACTTTGAAATTTCAATCTTTTCACATCCTTGAACTCTCATCAACATTTTTTTCCAGACTGTGTCAATAAAATTGATTACTTGCAGTTCTGCACATGGAAATAAAACAATTTGTTTTAAAGTATTTTCTGAAGAAAGCAGAACTTGGCAATCATATCTATAAGATAAAAAAGCAGAAGAGAAAGTAAGGGATGAACCAACCAACTAAACCTACCCCACAAAAAGCAAAACAAAAAGAAACCTCTCCAGCAAACAAAAGAGAAGCCTTGTCCTGATTTTATCAGGACAGAAACACAAGCTAAATTTCTGACATACACATGATCAACCTCACTGTTGTTCTTCTGATTGATTTATCTCCCTGTCGGATAGGGCTGATCTTTTCAGATCATTAATACGTTCATTAATTTGTTATCAATTCCAGCTCGCTGTACTTAAACCGCTCCGTGCCGTGGCTCAAGAGTGCCTTGACAGTGCTGGTGTAATCACGGACGTAAGGAGCCCTGACTACCTGCTTGTTGAGATGCCTCATACCTACAACCGATCTGTTGCTTTTACAAGTTTAATCTCAGTATTAAGGAGCTGATTGTGGAACCATGTCGCTCTAACATCTTCAGCCCAGCTGTACATCATATAAACCGCGACAGGAGGGGGCAGACTCCCATGACTCCGAGCAGCAGTGCATACCTTTAACTCCCTAATCTGTAATACTACAAAATACCACTCTCGTTTCTTCCCAAGCACAAGTGGACTACCAGCAAGGGTCCAGCAGTGTTATTCCTAATTACCTTTTTTTCACTCTTGATCCTGTGGCGCTCATAATTAGTTACCTGGGGCTGCAATCCAATTTGAAGTGATGACAAGAAAGTGATCCATGAAAAAGTAATAAGTTAAATCCAATTTCAGCCTTCCTCTAATTAAATGCACATGGAACTAATGACTCAAACCCTACCATTTCAGTGATAATGGTAATTAGCGAGGTGGGAGTCACTCTCTTTTTTCAACACTGTAGGTGTAAACCACAAGGTAAAATGGCAGGAGCACTCTTAATTACATGTGTCATTTTGTCAGCAATTTACACATTTCTGACCAGTCAGGAAGGTTTCATTTGTTTTCCCCTTCCCCAAGGTGGGTAAAACACAGCCGGACTCCAGCACTGCCAGCCCCACCGCCCTGCTCCCAACCTGGTCAGAAACCACATTTTTAAAAAAAACCTTACCCTCTAAATGTTTAACGTCAAAGCAGAAAACCTGCTAGAAAATCATACTCATGGTGCTCTAACTAGACATAGGGCTGGAAATGAGGAATCCTGGCTTCTACTTTCAGTTTTGTCCCTCAGTACTGACTTCTTTATAACACACAGATGCCAAACTCCCCAAAAACCTTGGCGGGAGCCATGCACCCCAACGCCACTGGAGATGGGCAGCTCTCTGACCTTGGGCGAGTCATTTAATATCTCTCTGCTGGGGTTTACATGGCTATAAAATGAGAATAATCATATCTGCTGACAGTACCTCGCACTGCCAGCTCTCCCAATATACTTGCATTTTCCTAGAAGCCACAGTTTTTTGGAATCATGTAATTGCGGGACAATCATAGACTTCTTTTAAGAAAAACAACTGTGTTCATCACCTTTTTGCTCAGCCTGAAAAGCTGGAAAAACTGAATAATAAAGGCTTAAAAAAAAATCTAAAAGGGCAGCAAAAAAAGGCCCACAGGTTTCACTGAAAAAAAACCCTTAGTATTAAAATTTTCAAGCTGATCATGTAATTTTGAGGACCTGACTCAGATTTGGTTCTGTTTGTGGGGTGGATGATATTTGCACTTCACAGGCGTTCTTGAAGAACTGACTAACACCTATAGCTGGGCTTAGGGATGAAAAATAAAAGAGTTATGGGTCTTTTGGTAGAAACTCAGCTTTGCTTTATTTCTAAAGTAAAAATTAAAAAATAAAGATTCAAGTGAAATTTTCATAGGTGAACTATTTAAACCCTGCATAAATGAAATCTCAACCCAACTAGAAGTGGTGGCAAAATCCCCATTGGCTCGACGGAGACCAAATTCAGATCAACTCCCATGTTTAAGACTGAAACAGAGAGATATACAAAGAGAATAAATACACATGCAAATTTATTTCCCCACCTAAATTATCTGCTGAGACACAATTTCTCTACCAGTTCTCAAATTTACCACTATGTAAAAAAGATACACTGCATGTAAAACCTGAGGCTACGCAACCTGGTGCTTGTGTGTTCCAAGCAAAACAGAGAATACCCTTCCCTTCACCTTTCAGTGTTTATTATATTGTTGGGCTAACAATTCTAAAGTCATAAAAAACAGTAATTGCCCCCAACATCAAGCTACAGTGATTTTTTTTTTCCCTCTTGTCCTCTTCTATTTCTCAAGATACTGGAAAGAAATACTCAGATAATGTAGCATGCAAATTAAATTCTACAAAAGCCCAGCCAAAAGGCTGATTTAAAAAGCAGTGGTATGCAAAGGCGAGGACAGCTCTGTCCTCTCAGCCTCCCCCCGAAAATCTAAACCAAACCCACATTCTTTTCTTGGCCGTGACTTAAAGGGAAGGTTTATTTTCTGTTTTGCCAACCGAAAACAAAAGTTTCCATCTTACTAATTTCATTATTTCCTCTCTACAAACACACACAGGTTAACTATGCTACAACAAATCTCATTTCATCACATAAAAAAGTCAAGTGATGGGTTTCAATTGCGAGATACTGACTTGAACGTCCTAAATCTGTTTTCAGTCCAGCATCCAACCTTCAGCTCACTGCAACACATAACATTTACGTCTTTAAAAAAAATTGTATTTTTAGTATTGCCAAAACACACATGCACTTTTACTTTCTTGGGAGAAAATGTGTCTCTTGATTTGTTTCCAATCTGTGTGCTCTTGCCAGCAACTAAAATGCTTCTTCAAAGAACCAAAATGAATAATCGTTAAGAGCATCAGCAATTAAAGCTGCAAATTTTAATCAATACATCTATTAATACAAAGATATATTTATCTTGGCCAGGAAAAATGTGCACATTTTCAAAATCCTAAGCATACCTGGCCTGTTAAATTATTTGTTTCACAGACTCAAGGAAATCCAATGTCTATGGCAAATATATTATCAAACACGCTGTAGTCTTTTTTCACTTCCAGTAATTTTTGTGGGGCTGATATTTTTTATATTCTTTTCCCAACTGCTGGTTACTAAATCCATTCCTTAACTTTCAATTTTCTTTTGTTTGTGTCATCAGGCTGTGAAACCGGAGGTCACTGCCAAATATAAAGCACGGCAGTGTGAGCTGGGCTCAAAATGTGAGTCATCGTGTATGTGGAGAATTAGGTTTCTTCAAATATCAGCAGAGCGCATCTCCACTCCTGTGTCCAAATTCTTCTACACTGAATATCTGAAAATTTGCTAAAAGCAGGTCTCCAGGTAGAGTTATCAAGGTCAAGGGAGCCCAAAGACATCACTAGAGCCCATTGTCACGTAAACGCTACTGCAGGCACCGTGCCCCAGTGCAGCCACGGGATGCCGGGCTATGTTTACCTACCATGGTTATTTGATCAGTGCACAAAGAAGGAATATAGGAAATTATCCATAAGATGATAACAGATTAGCTACATAGCATATACGAGATTAATTTTCTGCAACTGTTTGTGGCAGTGGGGCTTACACGACAAAGCCTGCCAGCCAGAACTGAAGACAGAGGGAGGTCTTCCAGCCCCACGTGGAACCACAGCAGTGTCCCCTCCCAGGGCAGGCAGGACCATGGGGCATCTGATTAGGGGAGCCAACACCCCAGGTGAATGGCATCCTTTTCCCTTCCATTTCATGCAAACACAGCTCCCCAGCACTCCTGTTAGGGAGCTTTTCACCAGTGCCCTCGCCAGGCACAGCAGAGGGAAGCAATGCCTATGGTATTCTTGTTATGCACAAAGTCCGTTAGAAAAAAAAATACATCATTGCTAACCACTGTGGCCATCCAATGAGACATCTATATTTATAAACTAAGTGCAAAGATGACTCGATTCATTATTTCAGCAAACTCTTGAAAAACAGGTGCATTTTCACCACCCTCGACATTTATTCTACGTACTGTCAGCAACGGGTATTGCTTCGTCACTGCGGCACCATCCGACTTCAGCCGGCGCTTGCGTGGGTGCAGTTTTACTCAAAAATTCAAACCCCAGCACCACCATTTCCTTTCAGCAACCAATTTTCATTGCAGGGATGCGCTCAGGGTGTGTTACATTCAAGAGGACTTCCAGTACGTTTAAGACAGCAAAAGCACCAGGAGTGAGGAGGGAAAAAAAAAAAAAAAAGGACTGGGCAGTCATTTGAATCAGTGAGTGACAGGCTGGGCCAGCTCTCTGTATACATTAATAAATTAGAATTTTAATTGTGTCTCTGACTGCAGGAGCTGCTCCAGTACTTTAATACGTACCAACAATTGGCTATGTTATGGAATCCGCGATGTGGCCTTCACTGTTGACCTCTGCAACACAATTCCCAGTCTGACTACGGAAACTGTTTGGTTTGATCCTTTCAACTTATTTGAATCCTGACAAATAAGCTCACAGCTGAAAGGTCAACACAGTCATATTTCATCCTCTGGAGCTATTCTTAAGACATCTGCACAACAAAGCACTTCTTTTAGTACCTGACACTGGACCTAGCCAGCACAATCTCTCATTAAAAATGTCCCCAGTGGAAGAGTCTATTAAAAGGCATATGGATCAGCTATGGATTTACCAAATAAAATATTTTTGAAAGCATTAATGTAATGCTTTGGATTATGGCGCTCTACGCTGCCAATAAAATGTATATTTGCCCAATGACAAAATGTTTCATACTTTCCAAAAGAATAATAGCTCGGCTATAAAGTGCGAGGTGTTGTCCAGCAGCCTGAGCATGGGGGTGGGAGCCAGGAACTCATGAATCTTAATCCTACCTCTAAAACCAATTCCCTCTGTGATCCTAAGCAAGTCACTTAACCTGTTTCCCTCAGTTTCCCAGTCCAGAACTGGGATAATGCTACTTACTTATCAGACTTTCCTTCTGGGGATGTTTTGGAGATTAGTATTTGCAAAATGCTTTGAAGATGAAATCACTACATGAAGGCTGGAAGCTGTCCACACTGGGCCAAGGGCTGTAGTTAATAGTTCTTCCTCGCTCAGGAAAAACTCCTCTTGAAGTCACCTTTATTTAGGTAAGAACTGCAGAATCGAGCCCTCTCGCTTTACTGTCAAGGCCTTTAGTGATGTTGGCTTTACCATCCATATTCTACTACATATTTAAAAAGCCTAGGATCCGTATTTTTGGAGGAATATAATCCGAAGTACATATAAAAGGCAAGAGAAGCAACAATGCTGTCAGGGAACTCATGGTGATAGTATATCAAACTAAAAAAAAAATTAGAAAGAGCAAAACAGACATGAGTTTGACAACGTGCTATGACAACAAGCAAGAAAAAAAAACAACCAGAAAGAATTTGGGGCTACAGAGGCTGAAGCATCAGATATAGAAGAGCAAGATAAGATAAATGTCCCAGCTACAGGGCTTTGTGCGACTGCAGCTGAACTGCTGTACTCAGTAACTTATTATCAAAAATACAGTGACATGCTGCAGTTGCAAAGAGAGCAATAATAAAAGCAATAACCAGCTGCAAACCAGAAAAGTGGTCAAGGGTCTAGAAGAGCCGGGTTTTGAATTACATAAAGAACTAGATACATATAATTTGCCAAAACTGGCAAGTACATGTTAGTATCTCAGATGTTTGAGGAGTGTGAACACGAGGCAAGGCAAGGGACTGACTCAGTATTTATACAAGCAGTATTACTTGGAGCAAGAGGATGGAATTAAAGTGGAAAGTTCCTGAGCGTGTGCTTTGTTATGGAAAACCATCCAAAGGAAAATAATAGCGGTCCCACCACCGCTTGGGATTTCTAACACTAGAATAGCAAGAAAAAAAGGAAAATGTGATACATGACCTAATAGGTCTTTCTTGTCTTTAACTCCTGTGATTTATCCCGCAAGACTAGCAGAATGTACTCCAAAGCCACAGATGTGTGCATACATCTTCTGTTTGGGAATGCTGTATTGGTTTTAGCTTTCTGAATTCATAACAGCACAAAGCCTGATAATATTTAGATTTTATTTCTGAAGATGTCCATAAATCAGCAGACAATAACAGGGGAAAAAAACACACCGATGATATGATATCCTAGTATTTCCCAATATCCTTGACATAGCAAATCAACGGTTTGAGTGAACACAGACTACAAACGAACAGCAATCAAACAGAAATGTTAATGCAAATCTCCTATGCACACTGACACGGTAACAAAAGCCATTCCATTTTGTCATGATCCAGCCCTACCAGACGCTAATAAAACTACACGCTCATGACTTGTAAATACGCCACGGGCGGGATTTTCATGAGCACCTAGCGCCACACACCACCTGTGTCAGTCACAGCTGCTCTATGGACTTCTCTGGGAGGAAGCTCCTGAAGGTCCCATCTCAAGGTTCACAAGTAAGACGCATTTATCCAGCTTTTACAAGCCCCCAGCCTCTCATGGAGGCACACAGGGTCCCCTTACCTGAAGGGCTGGCTGTTTGTCATTCCTCTTCGGAGACTTTAATCCACTAACTTGTTGCTGCTGCTGCTGTTGCAGTAGAAGCTGCCGTGCCACCTGGAGAGCCTGCAAGGAAAGAGGTTTGAAAATTGAGTTTTCAGTAGACAGGGTATGGGGAGCTACACAGAAGTACCCCTTGGTCATGGGGTACTGCTCCACTCCTGAAGCACCTCCACTGAAGAAATTCACAGTATCACAGTATCATAAGGTTGGAAAGGACCTCTGAAATCATCAAGTCCAACCTATAACCCAACACTAACACCAACACTAACACCAACCATCATCTAAACCATGGCACTCAGTGCCTCATCCAGTCTCCCCTTAAACACCTCCAGGGTCGGCGACTCCACCACCTCCCTGGGCAGCCCATTCCAATGGCCAATCACCCTTTCAGTGAAGAAATTTTTCCTCACATCAAGCCTAAACTTTCCCTGATGAAGCTTGAGTCCATGCCCTCTAGTTCTGCCACTGGTCACCTGAGAGAAGAGACCAACCCCTGCCCGACTACAACCTCCTTTTAGGTAGTTGTAGAGAGCAATGAGGTCTCCCCTGAGCCTCCTCTTCTTCAGACTAAACAGCCCCAACTCCCTCAGTCGCTCCTTATAGGCCTTGTGCTCCATCCCCTTCACCATCTTCGTTGCCCTCCTCTGAACACATTCCAGTATCCTGACATCTTTCCCAAACTGGGGGGCCCAGAACTGGACACAATATTCAAGATGAGGCCTGACCAGTGCCGAGTACAGGGGGACGATAATTTCTCTGGTCCTGCTCGCCACACTATTCCTGATGCAGGCCAGAATGCCATTGGCCTTCTTGGCCACCTGGGCAATGGGCCAATACTCCACCACTGTGTTTCATATTTTGACTATGGAGAAATATCAGCACTTGATATTTAACTCCCTCAAGCAACTGCAGAAATCCCAGCAATGAGCACCAAACAGATAATTTTTATCCCTTGCCTGGAGTGGCACATACCTCTCCCTGCTACCAGGCAGGCTCATGTGCTAGTGGTTTTCCTGCTCCTCTTCACTAGCAGGTCATGTCTGGTTTTACTGAAGAGGGCAGTCCTATATCACTGTCTGCTCTCCTGAGCACTAGAGAAAGTCAGGGAAGCTTCTGGAAGGCTCTGGTGGGAGGAAGAGGAGGGCCAGAGGCAGGCAGAGCTGTGCTGAGTCCTAGAGGTACCATGCTAAAAGTTGAAGAAGCTGCGAGGAGCAGAAGTGAATGCAATGAAGAGTGGAGACAGCACCTCAGCCCACCCAAACCCCACTAAGACCAGTGGCAGGGACTCGGATATGAGAGCAGCAGAGCATGAAATGGACAGTGTGGCCTCACGGAACAGGGAGCAAGGGATATGATCCCCAAAGCTTCCCAAAGCATGAGCAGAGCAGCACGTGGTGGCAGATTATTGCAAAATTTTAAGCAAATCAAGGGAGAAGTATCCCTAGGCAGTAGTGTCACCGGCTTCCTGAGACCCAATTTTTCAATTAGGTAAGGAAAAGAAAGCACAAGGAGATGAAGCATGTCTTAGGAGTAGGTCCCTGCCCTGGCTCCCTCCTGGCCCCCCAGACAGGGCACCACAAGGAAGAGGCTGATCCATGCAAGACAGGCTGTGGCACAGCCAAGGCTGCTGCTCCCGGAGGATTCACCAGTGCTGGACTTGGGCTTTCTTGGTCTCCTTGGAGACGCTCAGTACATGTGTAGGTGGAAAAGTGGGAAGGCTGAAGACTTCATTAATGTAAAACAAGAAAAATAGTCCCTTTGCAAGATGCCTACATGGAAGGAGGGAAAAAGCCTTCCCCACTCCTACTGTGTATGCTCTCTCAGAGATTTAATTAATACCTATTTAATTAAGGAGTCAGATACACTTTGCATTTCACTTGCTTCTCCAAGTTGCAAAGTGTTTCATCTCAGCACAGAACTACCAGAAGAGGTCTGACACCAAGGACTGAGAACTCGGATCTACCACTCTCTATTTTTATGGCCTAGACCCATCTTTTTACTTCTGAAGGGATATTCAGCAGCCGGGGGGCTGAAGAACCACCGCTGTGGCCAGCAGGCCAGGACAAGTGGGGAGAAGAGACCTTACTGCGCTCTGGCAATGTGCCCTCCTTTCAGTTTAATAACAAGTCTCCACTGGATCAGAAAAGCTCTTTAAGGGTGGATGCACTTTCCAACACAGCCCAGTGCGATGAAGGTAAAATCAGATTTTGTGTTTCAAGCGGGTTGGCGCTCAGTGCACCCACAGCATCTCTAAAATAGTCCCTGGCCCTGCAAGGGGTGCAAGGAGCTGCCCAGCACACCAGGGCGGGCATGAATCTGTGCTCCCACTCACAACCACCCCTATGACTGGTTCAGCGTCAAGAACCAGAAGACCCTACAGCCTACAAACTAATACAATGCAACAAAGGAAACCTTTATGCAGAAAGTTCTAAGCATGGTTAAAAAAACGTTATTTTTATTGAATTAGCTTATTTAGCTGTTAAAGCATCTTCAAGGGTGGGCAGAGGCAGCAGAAATAAAACCTACAAGATTTAAGGGGATGTGCAACAAATATTCACCTACTTAATAGGGGTGTTGTATGGCTTATTTAATTAATGAATACTTGTAAAGCACTCTGCGTTGCTCAGACAAGACGCGTTACACAGTACAAGCGCAACATATTATTATATATTATTAAGACTGGCTCTGCAGAAGAATAATTCCAGGTAAATGTGCAATCAAATGATCATTTTAGTTCCCAGTAATTAGATTCAATAGGCCAAAAAAAACCACAGAAGCTTTTCTTTAATCATACACCAAACAATCAGAATATCCCTAACCTTTCAAGCTACAGCCTTTTTGAATAAAACATCATCAACTTATAGATATTATTCCAAAAAGAACCAGCCACCATATGTGTTGTCTCTTTGAAATACAGTTGCTATAGCAGACCCTGCATGCATTTCATGTGATATGATCATATTCTATCCGTTCTGGCAGCTGAGAGGTTGCACAACTAAAATTGGCTGCCAGAAATTTCTGAAGATTCCCAGAACAAGTAGCCGTGCAAGAAATGCCTGCTTTCTACTTGAGCTGGCCACAAAGGTCTGTGCAGCCCAGCACAGTGACCGTTGCCACCATGAGCCCCTACCATGTCTGACCACACGCCGATGGAGGTTCACAACTGGCAACCCTCTGGCCAGGTTCACAACAGCAAATGGAGCAAAGGCAGAGCTCTGCCCCCGCTCCAGTCCCACCAGCACATCCCCCACACCCTTCCTTGTGCAGGCTTTCCACTCAAGGTGGCATCTACACCTTCCTGCTCCCTGTCCAGTTGGCACTTGTCCTGGTGGGACAGGCCTCCAGCTGAGACCTGGTGGGACCAGCAATGGTCAGATGGAGGGAACAGAAAGTAGAGTGGGGGGGGGGGGGAGAAAGGATTAAAAACAATGAGAATGACAAAGGAGTTGACTGGAGGGAGCTTCACAGATAAAAGGAGCCAGGATGGGCAGGAACAGCAAAGAGAGAAACACAAAGGGGCAAATGCAGGTGAGATGGTGGCAAGCTGACAGCTCAGGGACTGCATCTTGAAGTGGCATTTCCCATGCATGTTTTTTTTCTTGAGATTTCACTCTTCTGCTTAGAAGTAACTGTCAGCAATAAAAACTTAGCATCAGATGAGCTTGGCTTTGAGATGTGGAAAGTTGCTTATGGCTCAAGATTCGGTGCTTACTGAACATCTGCACCAAGTAGATACTGCGCCCTCAGTGGTATGGAGAACACAGGGATCCCAAGCCCCTTTGCCTTTCTACATTTCCCTGCTCAGCTTTTCCTCCCTCCTGCCTCGGACCAAGCACTACCCCTGCCATTTCAAAGTCTCATCTGCACTCCCTACACACAATGGGATGTGTAGAAGAAGGATCACTAGTCCGGGAAGCACCAGCCCTCTTTCCTCCAAATGCAAAGTATTTCAAGCTCCTTTGGACTGCCTTCATGAAACTAATTTGCTGATGTTGGTTCAAGTCCAGTGGACACCTGCCCTCACTACGCTGGCACATCCCATTTAATCCAAGCTGACAAGTGCCACACCTCTAACCCCCTTCTCTGTTTCCACATAGCAACCACTCCTGCATGGAGCCCATGGCTGGACACTGGTGAGGGAGCCCTGCCGAGGCTGCCGATGCTGCACAGCAGCCAAGCGAGGAGAGACAGGGAAATAATTTTTGAGCGTGAAGTCAGTCCCACAACCTCCATCAGCACGGAGATTCACAAGCAGGCCTGTACATTAATAAAGCTTCCTGTGGGAGTAGATGCTGCCTTTGATTTGCATGTGAATTCAATGCTAGTGAGAAGTGCCAGACTGTCAGACATGGAGACCAAAGTCTCTTATCTTTCCAAAAGCTTCTGTAGCAGTTTCCCCACATTTCCTTAATCATCTGCCTTGTCCTCAACTTACTGAACAGGCAGTAGAGAGTAAAGCTGGACCCGGTTCAACTCCTGCTGCTGCCAAGTCCTGAAACAAGGGTGCCAGGACTGTTTACTGCTAGCCAACAGCTCTGCTAACGTGGCCCTCTCCTCACGAGCGCTGCTCTGACATCTCCAAGCTCTTTTCACACATTCCTTCCCACTGCCATAGTTACATCCTAAATCTCTACCACGTGCTTGCACTTCTGCAAGTGAACAATTGCCGGGGGCCATGGTAAACCAGCTCATGTGCATGCAGACAACTGAGTTCTTTACGGGACCAGCAGGTAGAGATGGTAAAAGCCCTCAAAGCCCCAGAGGTGCTTCAGGTATCTGGGGCCATGATCACCAGCAGCTGCGCTATATGCTGCCTATCTGTGCTGCTCAAAGAGCCTGCCAGCCCTGTCACAGCTGCTTGGGACAACCAGATCCAGATGCCAATCCTAGCCTCCAGCAGCAAATCACACAGCATCAGCAATCATCCTCCTCTCTGCACCAAAATACAAACAGGAAATCATCCCTCTCACTGAAGGAAGGAAGAGAATGAAAAGCATCCCCTAGCAAGCGCATCTTCCGAGTGCCCCAGTTTTTGGTCACTATCAACAGGGATTTGAAAGGACAATATCAGTAAAAGGCTCACTACCAACTGAGTCATCTTGATCTTGCTCGGTGCTACGCCTAAATGCAAGATACAGTAAATGAACTCCCAAGCTATTTTCTTATCCGTTAGGAAATCACCCAGAGATAACGAGATTTTCTGGCATAAAACAGAGACCAGTAAAAAGGCAACTGAAATCTGTGCTTCAGAGACATTGTACAAACTTGGGATGACACTTAGGAGCCAACATTTGGGTGACATCTAACCCAGGAAGAATTTTAACAGCACATCCACTGTTTCATTCAAAGATGCCATACAATAAGTGGGAAGCCCCACTGAAAATCCCTCTCCCTGTGCCTAGGGATGTAGCAATCATTTAATGTTTCCCAACTACTTAAGCACTGGGTGGGTGTGTGGGGGACAGCACACACTGGAGATGACCAAGGCAGTTTTACTGCGAGGTAGACAGAATGTGACTTGTTTGCCCAGCTGTTGTTTGCCCAGAGCATCCGGCACTGCTATCACCCGAGTTACTGTTGTTAATTTGACATTTTCACCCAAGTGGCTCAATCTTTCGGTTTCACCAACCTCTTCAGGCCAGTTCTGTTCGAAGCGTAAAAATGTAGCCCTGCCTCTGATTTCACTCGGCCAGCAACTCCAAATTTGGGAAGGGGGCTGGGGAAGGGAAATACACTGGAAAAAGAGCGTACAACTGTAAAAATAGAAATGCTGCTTAAATGCCATATACTTGCTTACAGTATTAGTACATAAGGAAAACAGTAACAAGATCCAGTCCTATGGAGCCTCTTGCTAACTTGTTCCACCACTGCAGCCAGTAGTACAGCAAGGCAGCGACTCTCCAACTGTTTTTCCATCAGCCTATTTCTATTGAAGGAAAAGAGATGAAGCTCCTCCCTGCCCATCTGCTCAATCCAATATTAATATCAATCAGCTATTAATGAAATATGAAGACCTACAGCTATAATTCTCCAGAAGCAGCTTGTTTCTACACCTGAAGTTTATCAGGCATGGAAAGACTGATTCAGGGAACTGTGGGATGTATGGAAAGGTATGTATGTTGGAGGGCAAGGAGACGAGCAACAGACATAAGGATGCAAAAGAAACCAGCATCCTGTCTGACTGCCAGTTCCCAGGGCAGTTGTGCAGTAACGGCCCCTGAAATGGAGAAGCATGCACACAGAAGTTGCAAGAAGGGCACAAAACAAAATCCCATGTGCTTTTACAGATTCCTCAGGATTTTGGGCCCTTCCAGGTGGACAAAGCTGCCCATCAGGAAAGCAACTTGAGAAAGGAGGAAGGAAGCGTTCCCAGAAATCAGAGATGGTCCCACAGCCATGTGAAGTGTCCAAGCAGTAAATCTAGAAAGTTACTCCCTAGCCAACATCATCATCTGTCCATTATTTCAGTTATGGTCATTAAAAAGCAAAATACAACACAACAAGCGGAGAAAGATGAGACAGAAGATATTTTAAGGGCAAAATCTATCCTTGTGAAAAATATAATGCTACCCCAGTCCCAGACTCCAGAAGTGAGACCTTCCGTATTGACCCCTGAGCAATAACAGACAGCCGGATCCTTACACAGTAAAGATTTCTGCTAAGCTTTCCCCACTGTATTTTAGGCAAAGCAGGACTTTGCAGCACCAGGCATGCAGTTCTCCCACCATCTACATTTCCCCACGTTTCACAATGGCTTTAGGCACTGAGGGACCACCCAGCCAGCAGCTAAAGGGGCCTCTCCCAAAGGAGGCATGGCCCACCTTTCAAAGGGTGTCTTGCTGCCATTTAGTCTTACAATGCAAGTACCTTTGTTTCTCCCGGTTGGGACGAGGGGGGGATTTAGACTCAGCCAGCAATTTCTCTTCTTTCTCAGCTCCCATCTGTCCTCACACCCTGCTCCACTCCACAGCTGCTCCCAGCAGAGTGGCAAGATGCAGCTCACAGGCTCGGAAGCTCGGATGCACCCAAGCTTCAGAGCTGCTTCATGTCTCTCCCACTCCTCCCTTCTCTATCTCCTCTCCTGCGACACCCTCTTCTCCTGGAGCAGCAGATGTAGAGGAGTGGTGGTAGGAGGCAGACACATTGGAGGGGAGCCTTGCTGCAGCTCTCCTCCGACAGGCTGAGAAGCCACACAACGCGTGGAAACGGGAGAGGAGTGGAGCAGTATGCAAAAAGGCAAAAAAAAAACTAGTGCAAAGCGACAGCAGTGGGTAGTGCTGTTCCTCTGGGAGGAACAGAACAGGGGGAGGTGAGAAGAACCAACTAGAGAGAATAGGAAAGGAACCAAAATGAAGAGGAGGAATAAAATGTAGTGGAAGATGCAAAAAAGAGAAGCAGATGTTCTTGTAGCACTTATTCCCTCTGACATTCGTACCCAGCTCTTTCATCTTTCTCCAGAACTGGGAAACAAGCTGCTATGTGTCCCATCCCTGTTCCCACCATCCTGACCCTCTATACCACACTTCAAAATGAGCCAAGGCCAAGAGCTCCCAGCACTGCAACAGGGAAGCCTGGGGATAACTACAGGCAGAGCATGGGGCTCTGCCATGGATCCAACATAACCTGGGGAAGTAGGCCTGCTGTCCAGCTTCCTCACCAGCCTTGGATTCAAACCGTCCCCGTCCCTATCTCATCCTCTCTCTCCTTGTTTCATTAAATAATCCGCCTCTGTCTACTCTGTACCCAACTCCACTCCACAGGTGTGGCACAGGGATGCTCTGAGCCAAGGAGATGCTGCCGGCTGTCTGTACCCAGCTGCTCATCTGCAGCTCCTCTGCAAGACTGGCTTCATCCAAGGGGCTACCAGCCAGCTTGTCAAAGAGGAGAGCTTCACCAATAATCCTTTACTCAAACAAATGATCAGCTGGCCCTGAAGGCTTTGCTGAGATGCAGCAGATGATCTAGCCAAGTGACTAATGGGTGATTCCCATGCTGGAAAAAGAAAAGGGACCTGGAGGTCTACATGTACAAACTCCGGCTCACATCCTGTCCCTGACGTGGTGGGGGCAGGCTTGGAGCAAGGGAGCTGGCAACGTGCCTCTTGCTGAAGCTTCAGTCATAAAGAAAAAAGATGAGCCTTTTATTTTGATTCCAGCAGGCTTAGTTTCTTTCCTCTGGAATAGATCCTGGCTATCAGTTGAGGAGATCCCCTCCAGAAAAAGGCAGTAGAAACAGAAAACCTTTCTTCCAGACCCACAGGGTGGAGCTGCCTACGCCCCAGCACTGTTGCTCTCCATCCTCATGGGTGCTGAGGTTACCTCTGCCAGCTGGAGGAGGAGCAGGTTTGATGCTCCTGCCCTGCCACACCACAGCCCATCCCAGGTCCCCACATGCTACACCAGCTCTGCAGCAGCAGGGACCCAGCCCCGCATAGGGGGACAACAGGGATTTGTCTCCAAACATCTGATTTTAATTTTGTAATTTATTCATTAACTCCACCAACCTGGGGGGAAAGGTTATTGAGGTATTTTTTCAAATACAGAGTGGGATGGAAGGGGCCAGCAGCAAGGGGCAGCAGGGAAAGAGCTAAAACTCAGCAGACCCCAGAACCAGCCACAACAGTGACAATGACTACAAAAATCCCATTTTTGAGGCACAAACTAAATCCTCAGGCGGTTACACTGTAAAAAACACCTTCTGTCTCCTCTTCTAAAGAGTCACAGTCAAGACTCATCAAAGCCATTTAAAAAGCATCTGGCAAAAAGTTCCCAAACATTAAAAATGGCTCGCTCTATTTTGGCATGTCAAGATTCACAGCATGTAGCGGTCTGTACCAGCAAGAAAGGAGGGATGGGCCAACACATCCTGGTAAAATGAGAAAGGATACAAATCTTGGCTCCCCACACAAACTGAACCAGAACTGAACTATGTCTGAGTGATGAAAAAAAATCTTATGGGATTTCCAGCTCGTTTCTGTAGGCTTGAGATCAGATTCTGAACTACTGTGTTTATCCAAAAGTGAACCAGACCTTTGAATATTTGGAGGACTATTCACTGCTGAGCCGCGTTTTTCTTGGATGTCAAAAGCACGGGAAGTTCTCATATTTTTTAACAGAGAAGAGGGGTAAGGTGGGGGGGAGAAGGAAGAGTGCCTTTTTGTTGCTACAACATAAATAGTATATTGCAAGCAGCTGCTTGCTCGTTTCCCCGTGTGGTCAACAAAACAGGGAACATATTTTAAGCCTGTTTTCCAAAACACTCTATGACAAACTTGCACACAGGGGCCCATGATATAAAGTCCCTGGCTGTGGACATCTCACCATATACCATCAGATGTCTTCCACTGTTGGGTGAACAAAGGAAGCAAAATGTTGGGACAGCCCAAATCATGGGAAACTAATGCTGCAAATCTAATCTCTGCACTTCGAGCCTATGGCACAACCTAATTTAGAACAGCTTCTGAAAACCCTAACTTTAAAAGATTCTGGTATGGTGAAAACAGGCGAGGGTCAGATGGAGGCGACAAATATGATTAGAGGCCTCAGCAGATATGAGGAAAGATTGATAAGGGTGGGAGTGTTTAGTTTAGCGAGGGATGAGTAAGAGGGGAGATGATAAAAGTACACAAATTGTGACTCGGCCTGAGAAGGTACATCTGGCGCTATTTGCCATTTCTTGTAACACAAGAGAAACGGGACATTGAGTGAAGTCAGGAAGCAACAACAACCAACAAAAAATTAAAGCAGATAAAGGGATTTTTTTTTTCCTTTCTTAATATACAACTCATAATTAGTCTCTGGAACTTACTGCTACAAAACATTCCCAGTGCCAAGAGCATGGAAAGGACGCAGAGAAAGGATTAGACACTTGCACAGAAAAGTAATAAGAGCATTTACAAGTACCTTTGGAAAGATAAAAAGTATAAATCAGGGTACAATTGTTTATGCTTCAGGGCATGAGGCAACCTTTAATCGCTGGAGGCTAGAGGAAACTTTTCCACATGGACAGGTCCTCTAACTGTCCTTCACATGCTTCTGCCCAAGGACTACAGCCAGGGATGGAGAAACCCTATGTCTGATCAGACGCTCCTGCTCCCTGCCTTCTTAGGTACCTTGATCCGACACTACCAAGCCCAAACCCCATTCCCCATCCCATCCCACCCCCCCTTGACCCTTGGGGATCCACCAGACGCAGAGCGGCTGCTCATGTCCCTGGCCCAGACCCTGCCCCTATCACCTGGACCAAGCCGCTCATTTCCTCTTTCTTCTTCACATCAGGTTTTAAGTTTCAGGTCCCTATTTTGCCGGCCCTTCCTCCCCCTGGTATTTTAACTGCCATTTTTTCCTCTCTCAAAACTAAAGCCACCCATTTGGGCTCTGCTGGGGCTCTGCCCTCCCCACAGAGTGCTGCTCCCCATCAGCCAGTAGGCGAAGCCTCCACCTCCTCCTCCCTGGACCCGCCAGCAATGTGCCCACTTGAACGCAACTTCAGGATGTCAGGCAAATTTTCCTTGTTTTTTTGATCTGGAGCCATTCCACAGAGGAAATACACGTCCCCAACACAGAGGAGGACCCTTCTGCAGATACGGCACTGTGGGGCAGCGGCAGTCAGGCACTATTACGGACCGCGGAGCTCATCAGCGTGCTGGAACTGACATGTGATTCGGAGAGACAAAGAGGGATTTTGAAAGCAAGTCAGTCTATTAAATTTATACCTACCTGCACAATGTGAAACAAACCACATCTCAGTCTCCTTTCATGTGCATGACAGTCTTAACTTGTTTCTTTTAATCCCGTAAAAGCAACATGCTTTCCAGAGATGAGGCAAACCTGTATTTTACTTCCTGACAGTGATTTAGTTTATAGGTCTTTTTCTTTTCTTTTTTTTTTTTTCAGGGAAGATAATGACTATTGTCCTAAGCTGGTATTACAAAGGAAATACACACTACATGCTAGACACCTGGCATTTAAAAAAGAGTCACATAAATCGACATCACCTATAACAGACCAAATACAGTTGCAACCCCTTGCGCTGCAGAGACACAAAAACAGGCGGCAAAAAGCTCCCAGCACCACTCTCCAAGGTTTTCCTCATCAGCCAGCACCCTTCTACAAATTCAAAGTGCCTCTCATGTAGTCAACCCAACCCAAGTAGGACTGGGGAGAGGACCCAGAATGAGCTGAGGCAGAAAAAACTACCTAGTAAATCCAGCATATCCAAAGAGGTGAAGCAGCAATCCATGGAAACATTCCACACAAGAGGGGGTTTTAAGTGCCTCTAATTCCCAGCTGCAAACCCAATATGCTGCCAGAAGGCGGAGACCGCCAAACACAAGGGGTTAATGGCCTTGCTAAAGAAAATGACACACATAATTTCCTTTTATCATAAAACAATACGTTTATTATTTTCTGTATATCTGTCAAAGGGCACGGCCTTCTGAGTGGAAAACAAAACACAGCTCGGTCACATGTTTATTTGCTTCAGCTACTCCCTTTCCCTTCTGATAAATAATCAAACATGCCATCCAGAAAAAACAAAACCAGTGAGCTGGGAAATTTGATGGTCATCAAATAGACTAAGATACCAAGAAAAGCAGCCCACTGTTCCCACAGTGAGTTTTCTGCCCCACACCTACACTAACATCTGAGTAAATAACTTCAGTCACTCTTTCCATTTTCCCCATGCAATTACTCCTACTGTTAAACAAATTGTCCTTAAGGCAGTTGCAAACACCATTTTTTTTCCTGCAAAGTAGAACAACTTCTGAACATTAAAAAGCCAGACTAGCAATATATTTTAAAAATATGTTTGTTGTACTTGCGGTTTGGCTGAACACACAGCTTGATTTCTCTCTCACTTGGTCTCTTTTCTAGGAAGATGGGAGTTTACAGCTTAAAATTTTAAAGTGTATTTGGTTCTCGGAGAGGCAGGAAAAGCCTCAAATAGGATGGGTTTTCTCCATAGGACAGGCAGCTTATCTTCCATTGTCTTTTATGTTTTACACCATGTGCTTACCAAAATAAAGTTACCTGCTATTTCAGAGGACTTTTGAAGGGGGAGGGGGGAGAAAAAACCAAGAAATATCAAGTAGTTTTTTAAGTCACTTGAACAGAGAGGGAAAAAATCCAGCATACGTGTTGCAACATGGATTACCCAGAGGATCTACACTATCTTCCAACAACCCCTGAAGACCATTCATACAACAATCATTAATACTGAAAAACTGCAGAGAAAATCCCTCACGTGAGAAGTTAACAACCATTACCCGGCGTGAGCACGCTTTCCCTTTCCTTTTGTAGTACCACAGGTCTAAACAATAGTAATATGAATGAGATAATAGCCATGCTTGTCTCAGCAGCCTGATTTTTATTAGCATGAAATTGGTACAAATATTAGCGAGGCTGGTTCGCAAGCAGTGCCAGAGCCACGACGCAAACAATTTGCCGAAAACAAAAGCAGCTCGGCAGGCTTGAACCTCTCTCTTTTGCTGCCCAGAACAGCAGCCACGCTTCCTTTTTTTTGGGGGGGGGAAGGTTGATTTTTCTTTTTTTTAGCCACTCGTGCAAACGCAAGGAGAAGCGGCAAAACCCAGTGAGCAGTGGGGCTGGTGACACACGGCTGCTCCCGCTCCAGAGGGATGTCGCAAGGCGATGGGTGCCCCCAAAGAGGACTTGGTCCCCATCATGGTTCTCCACAGTCATGCCAAAAAACCCACCCTCGTTGTCAACACCGCCGTAAACAACCTGAACTGGCTTCTTTTGCTTTAAACCTCGGCAATTCCCCTCTCCTGTGCTGCCAAACTGCCCGCGTAAGGCAGCACGTTTAAAAGTTCAGCCCTGCCTGCACGCTCCTTTTCTCTGAGCGCTCGCAGAGAAAATGAAGAGTTTAACAGAGTAAGCTCTTACTGTCTGCCTTTAGATTTCCGTCTTCGCGCTGGAGATGTGTTTCTGGCTGTTTCTGTGAAGCGGGGGCTGAAGAATGGTAAAAAGATGTTTGAATAAACAGGAAGTGCTGTGCAGCCGGAGTGCAGGCTGGAGGGAGACGGCGCTGGAGCTCTGCCCTTTGCCGGCAGCCACCGTGTCTCTGCCTCCACAGTAGCAACCTCTGCTTTTGCTAAATGACAAAGAAACCGCAAGGCATTCCTTCCCTAATGCTTCCCTCGCAAAGTGGTGGGATCGGCTGGAGCTCACAGGTAATCTCCAAGTTGGGTTTAGCCCTACACCAGGCACAAAAAATCTAGCAATTCTGCATTATTAAGTTCCCTGTCTGTAAGTAGAAACATGCAGAACTAATTATGTCCCCAACTAGACCAAACGGCAGCAAAAAGCTCTGCACCTAAGCAGATTCGTATTTGCACATAAGTTCAGCCAAGTTTGACTTTCATACTCTCCTCAGTGCTGTGACTTGCTCTTAAAACAGGCTTGAGAGGCTGGCCAGGCTTCAGAGCTGTTTTCCCTAACTGCGTGAATTGAAATATAAACAACCACCCAAAAAATGTAACTTGTCTTGGGTGCAGGACTTGCATCCAGCATCTTCGAAAGTGTGCATTTAGCATTCAGCCAGATGCTTTCCCTTCTTCAGCGTCTCCTTCTCCTCCCTAAAACAAACTACCTATTTAGCTCTAGATGACTAACTAACTGTCTCCCCACCCAATTATCGAAGCCCTGTCTTCTGTCATAATGGTGACACGACACAGATATTGTCAAGAAAAAGTAAACTGGGGCTGGCACTCGAAGGCAGCTCGTGAAGAGATGAGCAGCCAAACAGCCATATTCAATAAAAAAAGAGGAACAGGATTCCTTTAGAAAATGTATTGCTGTTGTGGCAACGTGCTGCTGCCGCTGAAGGGACTGATTTGTTATTTAGCATGTAGTCTTGGACTGTCTGTCATTCTGGGTGCTAATGCTCTGCTAAAATAACTCATTGGGAGCTGTCAGTGGGATGTTTACATAGGCCCCCAATCTTTTCTTCATACAAGGAAATTTTTTACTGGAATTCATCTTCTTTTGATCTCACATTCAAAGCACCAGCAGCTTGATAGACATGCAAGTCTGAAAGCAAATCCAGACGCTGAAGATAAACCGCCAGAGTATGACAGGCAGGAGCATCTAAAGCTTATAAAAATGAAGAGAACAGCATGTCGTCTGAGTATTACAATAGCAGAAATCAAGAGACATATTAGGTGGAACTGATCAGCCACAAAAACAGTTCAAAAGGCAGATCATAGAAACAGAAGACTAAGCTAGGAAAAAAAAAAAATCGAAAAGATCAGCTTCACAGAGGCATCACCTCCTTTCTGAGTACCACAGCGTTTCCACTCCAGTATGTAAACTTAAGGGGAAAAAAAGAGGAGGGCTTGAGCCACCTTCACTAACTCAGCAGTTCTCACCTTCAACTCACCAATTAATCTGCCGATTATACATTTCAATTACATGTTATTCAAAATGAAATAAAAGCAGGACTCCGTGCCACTTGTGTCTGGCCCAGCCCTCCAACACATCACAGGTATGGGGGACTGGTGCCTTTTCCTTAGGAAACAGGGGAGCCACATCTACCCCAGGGTGTGAGAGGGGCCTTGGCCGCAGCCCCTGCCACCATTTTAGCTTGCCCTTTTCAAAGGGCTAAGTCTTTGGATGCTCTTGAGCTCTGCCTCTTCTACCAGTGCAGAAATACTAGTTGAGAAGATAATTTTATTTAAATTGAATTAGGTGTGCCATGGAGTCCACAGCTACTCACCGAAGGCAACATTTTCTGGGAAACAATTGCTGAAACTTTCTCTAGAAACCCATGCATTTTTAATTCTTCTTCCCCAAATAAGCTTCTTATTCTAATTGAAGTCAGCAAATATAATGAAAAAGTAATTCTCAAACAATTTTGTACTTAGAGCTGTTTGTTAACAAACACTGAACGAGCAGCAGTGTTAGGTTAAAGGGCAGCAGGATTCCACATTATAATTTAGCCTGCGGTTATTTCTGATTAAGAACACCCTCCGGGACAGCAAAGCAAGATCTTCTCTTGCAGCAGGCACAGCTTTTAAAATTAGCCTCTTCTCCATAATAAAACCAACAGGAAAACTGTGGATTTAAAACTGTATTAACCAATTTGATGTAGTGCAATCAGTTTATGTCTCGCTTTGTGCAAAACACCATTCCCTGCCGTAGTCGAGTTACAAATGTAAAAATGCTTCCTGGATTCTGAAACTGTTGTAAGAAAGTCACCTTCTGTCATGCTTATGTAGCTATCTAATGTGCTAAAGGCTGATTATTTATCTTTAAACTGTACTAGTTTAATCTTTTAAGGTCACCACTAATCTGCTCCAACCTTTTAAAAAATAGCAGCTTTCAAGACTTACTGCTGGAATCATGAAACTCAACTCTGAATGTCACTGTAAGGGATACATTAGCCAGAAAGAGTGCAGTTTTACAATGTAAACACCAAATAGAAATCCCCACCTAAATGAGAAGAAAAATATCATCTCCATGCCAGAAGAAATGTCAGTAAATAAGACCAACACCGCATTATTTCACACAAATATCGTTCCAAATCACATTGCTATTTCCTTCTCCTCCCCATCCCGTCCCAGTGCAAAATAGGCAAAACTTGGGTATAATTTAAAGGATTGTTAGGCACTTTTTATTTATCTTTTCCTTTCAGCAGCAGCAACTTTGTACACCCGCTGAAAAACCTCAGGACTACATATGGAAGTGGCTGTAAGCCCTAAAACCCCCTCACAGGTTATTTGTGTGTGGGTGCTGCCCAGAGGCCCTTCCATAGCCTGTTCCTTTTCCCCTAGACTACTTCTGGACTTGAATGTCACAGTAGACCTTGAATGTGAAATGGCTTCAAGCTAATTGCTTTAATTGCTTGAAGATGTGCAGGCAGGTGAAACCTGATCCCCTTGGCCATTGTAGAGACCAGGAACAACACAGGAATGTTTACATAGTGGTTTGAGTTTAATAGACAGTAGAGCTGAGTTTCAGACAGCTAGCAAAAACACAGCTAATAGGTGACCTCTTAATGTAGTCCTCCTTTTTAAAAACAAAATACAATTTCATTTTATACAAGGCAATGTCCCAAATGCCAAGGTTATCTGCTTGACTTTTTGAGTGAGCATGCACTGCGTTGCACCTGACATTTATACCAGAGACTCTATCCTGAATGCATTTCCCTCTACCTTAAAACAAAAAGCACTTTATGTGTCAGTCACCTTACAAACAGATTAAAGCTGGATGGGGTTTCCTAAAAAAATGCAGTCATTTTAATTTAAAATCGAGTGTTTTCCACTACTGTCGTACTCCTTTTGCCCCAAAAGCACATGGCAGGGGATGTAACCCAAAACACCTTCCCCACTGCATTCCTGCATCCCCTCACCTGGGCACTCCCACCCTCTGGCAGAGATTGGCATAAAGCCTTGGTAAGGTCTTCTGGAAAGACCAGGTATGACTTTTAACGACTTTTCCTACTTTTCCAGAGCATCTAATACATTTGCTATACACTGTGAAGATACAGATCAACCGCGATGGGTTTTTCAAAGGCACAGCTTGGTTTCATGAATGGCACAAACCCAGCAGCTCTTCTTCAGGCAGAACTCCTCCTGACTGAGAACTGCAGTGTTTGGGGTCACTGAGAACCAGGCTTGCTTTCCAAGAACCATGAAGTAAGTAAAACACATTTGAAACCAGCCAAAGACCAACCAGTGGGCAGGTATAGCACAAGTGTAGAAAACAAAGCAGAAAGAGTGATTTTGGCAGTAGCAGTAGCATAAAGATATTTACTGTAAGTCTAGTCCAGAAAACAAACACTGAGAAGAGGCAACACCTAATACTCACTTTCCTGGCATAGACATTTCAAGTTTGGTGGTCAGTCTTAAAAACAGGTACACTTGCTTGCACTGGGTGAATATTAGCAGGGAAATTACAAGTGTTACCTCCCAAACAAATAGGAATAAACAAGCAAGCATTGACGTAGGAAGGAAAAAGGGAAGGCAAGACTGAGAAGCAAGACTGGGAAAAGCACAAATGCACAAAGGCAGAGGAGAGGGGGCCAAACCAGAGCCTATTTAGTGCCAACAAGGAAGGAAAACAACCCCCAACTCCACAGCCCTCTAAGGAAAGGACATTTCCAGCCTGAACTTTGCAATCCTGCTCAGAAAGTTTAAAATTCTCTTGTACTTTATGCTGAAACTATCACCCATCCTCGGCACAGCAAAAAAGGAGGGCTGCTCCTGTCACTTCTGGATGCAACAGTGGCTCCCAGGAAGACAATAGATGCTGGTTGCTCGGCTCTACCTTGCCTCTTATTCCCAATTCTCAGAAGCAAGTGAGTAACTGATCTTAAATAATACAGAACAAAGAGAACAAAAGGAGCTAGAAAGCAAGCCGGGATACTTGGGAACATGCCTCTTTCTGTTGAGAAATGATCTTGCTGGCACACACATATGCACCAAGTTGTTGTCCTGCTTGTCCCCCTCATCACCTCCAAAAAGCTTAAATTCCAGGAACTGTGGCGTTTTAATGGATTTTTTTTGGTACCCTCTAAAAGAGAGGAGGGGAAAAAAAGAAAAAAGTTGAGAATAGAAAAAAAACAGTGTCAATTTAAAGATTTAGTATAAACTAGTTCAAGCCTGTGGGAGGAACGCTAAGTGGAAAAAGTAAACACGGTCCCCCCAAGTAGTTCCCCTGGAAGCGGAGCAGGCAGCCAGTGCCTGGTACCGCCGGCTGCCCCGCGCCGCGGGGAGGTCAGCCCAGCTATGCTAAACTGACAGGTTCAGTTTACAGCAGGCCAGCACTTTGTTTGGATATACTGGCCTTGCTCACCGCCAGCTTAACAACAGATGGCTAGAAAACTTTCATTATGTTGCAGAGGGCTGAACTGCAAACAATCGGAGAAAACTGTGAAAAGTTTAACTCTCTGCAAGCCGGGTGGGGAAGAGCTCTCCTTGCCAGCTCGCTTCCCGCTCCTGCCCTGGGCAGGAGCACCTTTAAATTAATTAAAGCGGGATGGGATGATTAATCATACCTGGGCACAGTCCTGGGGATGCTTTAAAAAAAGAATGTGCGATTTGACAAGGTCATTTCAATAAAAGTAGCATTCCAGATGAAAATGGACTTTGACGGATTGCAAAGCTGATTTTAAACCTTTCTCAAGCCTGTGGCTTCAGGGAAGTTATAGAAAGTTTTGGCAATGATCCTCCAATCAAGATGTGTAAAGAGCTTTCTGATAAGTGTTTTTCCATCTCCAGAAACAGAGTTTCTGTCCCTTGAATTCCCACTTCAAACTTCCACACTTGATGGCAAAGAGAAGGCCGACAAATAATCTAGCACGCAGATCTCAATATGATTTATCCAAATCTGTGTATAATTTAAATATTCATTAAATTGATTCAATTCATATGCACCCTAATATCTTTTAACGCTCTAAGGCAGGTTATAAATGCACCTTCTGAGGTTTAATTCAATTGACAATCTTATATACATCTCATCACTGGAAATACATTATTTTATATTATTCAAGAAATGAACAAATCTGTTTTCCACAAATGTATTTTAAAAGCGACTCTTTCCTGTTATTGAAAGAAAATTGTGTTTATTACTCTTTTAGCATAGTGTAAACTCATAAACGTCAACAGAGAGTACAAGGAAAACTGTCAACTAAATATTGTTTCCTTCATGAGCTGCTCTTCCAAGTCAATTACGCCTTTCAACTTCTGGGGCATTGTATGATAAACTGGCAGTAAAAATCATTCACATTAATATACCATGGTGCCTTGCCTGCAAAAGGTAATTAAAGAAGTAAATGACTCATAAGAATAGACATATTAGCTGCAAAATGAAAGGCAACTGAGCTGCCACATGAAAATATGTACCATTAAGATACTGCATTTTCATATTCCTGTAATCAGCTTCAGTAGACTAATGCTTATTTAATCCAGTTCTCTGCTAAGTCCATCAACAACTGTTTTTTGCTGTTTTCTCCTTGACTGAACATTATGTGTGCAGGTTTGGAATAAATACTGCAATAAGATTTTTGCATAGTCAATTGAAGAACAGGTTTTTTATCTTTTAAAAACTACTTTTCTTTCCTCCAAGAGGAATACAGCAGAGAAGGATACCAAGAAAACCCCCATTTTCTGGGGTTCCTTCAGACATTATGCAGTTTGAGTGAAATACATATCCTGTTCTAGCATTCACCATTTTGATTTGTGAAATTATGAGGGAAAACCAAGACTAATGACTCCATCTTCCAACTTTCCTATTCTTCACATAGAAAACACTTTGCCTTGTTAATGCAGATTTTCATTAGGGTTAGAGAAATCAGACTGGTTTCCTCTTTCTGACGCCAGAGCAAGGAGAGGAGCACGCATTGCTGGGTCTGGGGAGGAGATGGAGACATGGGATGGGGAACCTGAGGGGCATCACCCTCGAACAATGTACATCCCACCAAGGTGCCCTCCCCATCCATGATTTTTGGAAAGCTTCAGATAACAGATGACCCAAACTCCAAACCCACATGGACACCATCCCGGTATCCCACCCTGCAAGTGGGACTGCCAAGCTCAGCAACAAGATGTTCTTTATTTTTGGGAAGGGCCTTTGCTGGGAGCTCTCCCTGCCTTCAGGGAATGTGTGGTGCACATCTCTGAACACCTTGCTCTGCAGCCATCAGATAAATACAAGCCTTTGGTAAAGGGCGTTGGGTTCAACTTCCCAAGCTGTGTCCCTCTTCTCCAAAGGGGATGGCAAGGAGATGGTAAAATCCAGAGGACAGAACACACTTGTTTCCATCCTCTGAAACAACACCCTGCAAAATACTCAGACATTTATAACTCATCCTCTTTGCGAGCAGTAATTAAAATAGCCTTTTCATCAGAATAATAGCTCTGCAAGACCAAGATCCAAACTGCTTTTGACTGCACAGCTACCACAATTATTTAATTTTCTGAAGTATGGGGTGGAGTTCACTCCACTATCTCAGCCATCACTGTGGTGCGGCTGTTGACAAATGCCGACTTTTCTAAATGGCAGACGCTCTGTATGTTCCATCCATCCTTTATTTATTATGCCTGACAGAGGTTTATCCTTGCAAAAAGTGATCTTTCAATAAAAATCTTAATACAATGCTTCGCAACCTGCATTATATGTTGCTTATTTATCACTATCAGTACGGAATAGTATAAGACTTAAAATGTAGGATCAATCATTATTTAAAGTGTATTATTGCTTCTCCATTTGAGCAGACATCACTTTGTACCCACAATTAATGAGCTCTCTAGTCCTTTTCCTAATTAAGGAACAAAGGTTCTTGTGTGCAGAGTATAGAGTGACACTGTCTAGAGAACACACATTTAAATAGAAGAGAATCCTTCTAATTACCTTAAAATAGGATTTTTAATATCCAGGAACATAATAGGATCAAGAAATTAGAGCATCTTCAACAGCATTTACAAATAAGTCATTACAAAACACTGTTAAAAGGTAATAATGCATCCCTAAAAATAGTGGGACCTTATGGAGACTAGTGCCTAACACATCCATATTTATACATAATTAACCTTTGTGCATCGATAACTGGAAAATATTTTATATATGTGTATACATTGAGACAAATGTGAAAAAAATGAGGAGTCAGCTATTCGAGCATAAAATACTTGTAGGCTTGTGCAGATTAGGATCCAAACACGTAATTAAGAAAGCCAGAAAGGTAACCTCGCTTTATCCAGTAATTAGGGCTGTTAGAAATAGGATACTGTCTCTTAAAAGTGTTACAAATATACCACACTACTAAATAACCTGCACTGCTGGGAAGTATACTTGCTATCAAGGGCAAAGCTGCTATACACTGAGGTAACAGTAAATGACAGACTGTTGTTCAAGTCCATTAGCTGCTATGTGATAGGAGCACATTCACTAGCACACGACCTGTGAAAAATCTTAGATCTCTTTAAATCTTTGAATTGGATTGCGGCATTAATTCTTAAGAACTGCAATCCTTCAACCAAGTCAAATTACCCTCATTAACAGGGGAAAAACTGCCTCTGCAATAAGTTAAAAAAAAAGATATTTATTACCTATAATCACTTTCACGTACTTCACCTGGAAGTGTGGCAAACTGGGACAACAACTTCAGGGACTGGCACCAGTTCAGCTGGTGGGGTCGGGATGGAGGGGCCGCGCACGCGGAGCCGTCTGTGCGTGTGTGCGCACGTTCCTGCACTGACATTTGGTGTAAATAGATGGGGGGAAAAACCTCAATGAATGTTCTAAGAAAAGAAAAATCACTAAGAATAAGCACAGGCACTGAAGCGATCTGTGTGTGTGCCACTGAAATAACCGCAAAAGAGGAGGGGAAATTCTTCAGTTATTCAAGGCTTGATTAGAATACTACTTCATAATTAAGCATGTTACAAGTATTGTCATCAACCAGAAAATTCATGTACTAACTAAAAGGTCTCAGAAGCTGGCTCAAGCCTTCTATTCATTAACAACATCTGCGATTAATGTTTAATCCTCATAAACATGCACAAAACGTTCAGCATTCAACAAAGATTAAAAATAAATATTTTGTTGTTCTGTTTTATCCATGTGGTGATCTGCACGGTTCTGCGAATCTCAGGAAATGTTAAAGCAGCCATACAGATAACGGACAAATATTTGGTCTTTGTTGGAAAGAAGAGATTTCTTTCTTTGCTCACTGGTTCTCTGCACTTCAGATGTTACAGCTTCCGAGCCAGGCCAGTGCAGCACAATAAACAGCAAGGCAGGCACACACACACACCTAGACTGCGGTGTGAATCATTTCTTTTAAAGGTGAGCTCCCTGGAATAATTTTCAGGCTGAGCATTTCAAAGGGCCCTCTGTTTAAATTTTTTCTAATTTAAAAATGAGTGTTTCTGGGGACGAAACATTCATGGCGAAACGGGGAGCTGAGTAAGTCCAGGATCTCTAGAAATGAGAAACAGAGCATTTCATCTCCATTTTACTGCTGCGAGCCCAGATGAGAGCCCTGATCTCGCAGTCAGCTCCTAACGGGCAAATCTTTGGAAGACTCTTTGGAAAGACTCATTTCCACCACTGTGGTTTTAATGTAAGCGCAGCAATCTGCTTGTGCAGGCTCATTTACAGCACGGAGACAGAGCTAAGTGGTGAGCTAATGTGACCCTCTAATCTAATGACTCCTGGAAACGCATCAGGACATCCTGCATCCCTATCCCTCTTCCCGCAGCCGGGTGACGGTAGCACACGTCCATGCCTGTCCCATCTCGGCTCCCATGGGCAGCCCTGGGCACCAGAGCACTGGGCAGGCAGCTCCCAGAGCTCCCTGCCTGCTCCCTCCTGCGCACCCACCCTGCCACCATCTCCATCCAAGCTGACTCCCAGTCTCCCCAGAGTCCGTGGTGCCAGCGCCGGGCAGGTGAAGAGCCAGCCTGTACTCAGCTGACCGTAATACTTTTCATGTATTTTCATGGATGCCAAACTACAAACCAAGCCACGAGAGTAATGAAAAATACAGCTCTTTTTGTCTTCAAACATGACATTCATGGCGGATTCACTGTCTGCATGTTGCAGCACGCTCTATTCTTAGCACCGTGCCTTTTAAAGTTAGGCCCATTATTTTCTACGGTGTATCAAGATCAGTATGTATAACATATGCCACATTGTTGACACTTCCCTGGATGTACTGCATGCCATATGCCTAAAGCACTAAAAGGGGCGACGAACAGAGTGGCAATACTGAAAGGAGAACAAGATACACTGAGCATGTTGAATGAATTCAGTTATATAATTCAGCCAATAAGGGCTTCCATACATTTAAAAATCTCCTTCCCCCCACCACCCCACCCCACTGGGCTTCCATACATTTAAAAATCTCCTCCCCCCCACCCCCTCACCCCACTCCCCGCTTTTTTTTTTGCATCTCTTGTATAAAAATGAATTTAACAACTTTCCGTTGTGAAAAGTTAACGCACTGGACACATATTCAAAGCAAACATTTAATCACAGTGGGCCCACTAGGTCTAAAAAGTACACACGTAAAGATAGATCATATATAATCACACCAATAAAACAAACAAAAAAGGACGATTCATACATTTTAGCAATAAACTAAAAAAATAAAACATACAGTTCTGCTCCTGCTTCTACTTGTCCTTTATTTTACCTCTCATAAATCTATACCCCAAGTCCAATTCCTAGAACTAGGGAAGATGTCATCTTGCCCATCTTTAAAGGTTTATTTATTAGTTTCCTTACTAAGAATTATTATTTGAAGAACCCACAAACTAATGCTCTCTTACACTACAGTATTTTTGTCCAAATCTTCTGGAACAGATTATAAAATTGAAATGTAAGAAGGAACACAGCTGAGCTATATTTATAACAAGAACACTGCTCTTCAGCATCTGATCCATACACATGTGTATCCTCATTTCTATGCCATCCCTCTGCACACTCTAATGGGTACACTTGCTGCATACTTGTCATGAAAAAAAAAAAAAAGGAGGAAAAAAAGGAACTGACTCATCAGTGAGAACAGTTTTGACAGTACTTGCGTGCAGAGCCCTGGCAGAAAGGTTCAAGCTATTGGTTTCACCACTTGAGACCAGCTACAAATGACATACTTCGGACTCAATGAATGGCTGGGAAAACCAAACACATGCAAACTCTCAGCACGGGTACAGGCTGCTTGCACAGAAAAACCCAGGTCTGTTCACCAAGTTTAGCCTTTGGAGTTCTGTGCTACCTGAAGGAAGGAAAAGATCAGGGACGTCTGGAAAGCAGGTATTGCTAGAGGAAACGCCTACCTGCTTTCCACTGCCAAGACATCAAAAAAGGCTCTGGGATAAGGGGAGTGCACTGTAGTAACGCCCGGTGTGTACACAGGGCACATCCTGGGACCATCCTGCCTGGCACCGAGCGCAGGGACTGTGTAGAGAAAAGCAGGTTGCTCTCCTGTCATACAGGGAGCACAGCAATTCCTCATGGAGATGCTGCTAATGCTCTGGAGCTAATGATGCCACGCAAAGCTGAAGCTTCCCCATCCTCTGTTGTTAGTGCCACCATACACCCACAGGCAATGGATCAAAGAGGCTATGAGAAGATAAGGAGAATCCATTTTAATTTCAAAACATGAAAATTCCGGCACAGGAGATCACTAAAGATGATCGGTTCTGTTATGTTTCAGTGCTGTGTTGGAGGGGAATGTTGCATTTTAAATGTACATGAACATACCTATTTATTTGAGTAAGCAACATCATTAGCAGAATAAAACAACACAAGAGGAACATGGGACTTTCGTTAAAGTGGAAGGTAGAATCCTCTTCGTGAAAAACATCAAAGAAAAAGAACACATGCTGATGTTTAAAAACAGTCTATGTCTAATGCAGAACATCAAGACTTTAAAAAAAAACACAAACCAACAGCCTCCCCCCTCTCCTTGCTTGATGATATTTTCCTTAGAAACAAACCTCGCACTTACTGCTGACCAGGAATCAGCCGTCACTGCCAGTTCAAAGCAGTGGTTGAATATTCAGATAAAAACACATCTACACAAATTTCACACTGCCAAAATTAGGACAAGTGGAAGTTTTGTGAGAGGAAACACTTGCACTTCATCAGTATTAGGCCAGAAGGTAAAGGGGACTTATGTTCCAAAAATTTAGAAAGGGATAGTGTTTGGAGGAGTGTGCTAGCACTCACTCCCACCATGCTCTGAGCTTTATTTAGGGGAAAACAAAACAAAGCAAAGCAAAACAAAAAAGCTTCCTCTGGCAAAAGCCATGACTGTTCAGCTGCTAGCACGAGGAACTGGTGAACAGGCATCACCTCCTGTCAAGGATCCCAGGCTTCGCACTTTCAGTACATTATTGTTTGGCCACGCGATGCCAAGTAACGGAGCAAAAAAGCCTTTTACCTTCTGGCCTCTAACTCAGGGCTGGTCCAAGCATAGCGTAGCCAAACTTTCTACTAGCTGTTGGCGACGTTAGTTTGATGGACTTCATCCAGTTCCTTGTGGACTACTGTCCATATTAGGAAAAAATCCCCACTTGAC
The DNA here is from genome assembly GCA_033556795.1 of Tapera naevia. NCBI lineage: Eukaryota > Metazoa > Chordata > Aves > Cuculiformes > Neomorphidae > Tapera > Tapera naevia. Next base: position 5,103,610 of record JAUMJJ010000064.1, read on the forward strand.
ATTGGCACTGGGATCCAGCCCATTCCACAGACACGGGCAGCATTACAGACTTTTCCTCAGAAGCCAGGTTGAGACTCAAGGACCACAGCCATGCCAATGGGCCCATGATCCTTCATAATAAGTTTTGTAAAAGGCAATAAAAAATCCTACCAGTGCTAACTAAAACATCCCTTGTGCTCGTGCTGTAAAAAACCCACAGAACAATACATGGGCAACAAAACCAAAAGTAAAAAAAATCCCCTAACCCACCCTGTGGCAAACTTTGTTTCCTTTTTCATGCAGCGCTGGTGACGTTTGCAAGAGAGCTCAGAAGGGTAAAAGGGCATTGCTAACATGGCAGCTATTTAATTTTACCAGGCAGATCCCCCAGACCTGTTATAAGTGTCTGCTTCCAACCCATCAGACCATTAATCACCGAGACTCCTAAAAGGTTCAATTCATGTGCCCACTCAGAGAACCCATGAGATGCCTGATAGTCATATGTCATTTGAGAAGGGAACAAAACTGTATTCTTCTCTGAACTGATGTAGCTCCTATTACCAAGAGACTCTCTCCCTTGGGATCAACCAGAAGAGAGAAATGAAGGAGAGCTGACTCAAAGCTCTGCCTCACAAAGACAGATTATTGATGCAGAAGAGGAAGATAGTTATAAAGAATCTGCCACTACCCTTATTTTGACAATAATCTGGGGAACTGGTGAAAGGATTTTGAAAAGTGGTGAAAAAAATCTTCAGTTTTTACTAGATATGTCCTGGACAGATGGGCTGCCTTCCAGCAAAGACTACCTTCCTCCTTGGATAAGAGCTTTCCAAAAGCAAAGGAGGTTTATGCTGTCTTAAAATTAGACCTTTTCTACTACTGATTGACTTCATTCTTCTTGGGACCCTTCAAACAGCTACAGGTGATACCAAGGCACCGTGCGTGCTCCCAAATCCTTGATATCCACTGCTTCAAATTCTCAATCCTTATCTACTGAAGCCCTTAAAATCCTGGGAGGTACCCACCTTGGCTGCCAACTCCAGCTCCTTACCACTGCACAGCACCCACCAGTCCAAGCACGAACACAGAGCGGTGTCGGGTGCCTGGGGGACCCAGCTCCGTGTTGCTTAGGGCACAGCAGCGGTGAGACAGGGGTGAGCTGACCCCCCCCTGCACACCGCCTCCCCAGCCCTGGCTGAAACGTGACACATACACACATCGTTTGACAGTGCCACTTCCTGGAATGACAGCTGAAAAGAGTACAAAAAAGGGAAACACCTACTTTCGCAGCTTAAAAAAACCCCCAAAGTTGTATGGCAGTGCATTTGGTAGAAAATTAAGAATAAACAAGCCATCGTCTATCCTGCTGTCTTCCTTCTTCATCCTGTTTTTTTTTTTTTTTAATTTTAATTATTGCCCTATCAGGTGAACTAAGAGCGAAACCAGACAAAAATATAAAAACCTAAAAGCACCTCAACAATTGCTTCACATCCTCATTATTTTTCCTGGAAATAGTCCATGCCTCAACAGAATTGTTATCCACATTCTCTCCTCCCCTCAATGAAAACCAACATCAACATTTTTTTTCTCAAACTAGACAGTGAAACTAAGTTTCAGGCAGCCTGGCATATTTGCTGCCACTCGATACTTTATCTTTCTCACTGGCACCTTTTGATCTCTGAGGCTCTGGAAACACTAAGCTGAACAGATCTCCTGCTGTAATTCATAATTATCAACTCACAGCATTTTTCCACACTCTGTAGATGCCAGCCTGCTGCTTAGGAGTTAGCACACAATTGAAAAATGTTGAAATTTGTTAGCCAATTGAGATTCTCTCAGAATTTTCCCTATTCCTTGCATGTGCTACAAAACCCATATTGAGCTGCTGCTGCTACTGGAGAGCCAAACTGGATGCTTGCTGCTGCACAGTGCAGAGAGGAGGCAGAGGGGCTGCTTTCTAAGGGTTTACAACATTGAAAAGGGATTTATGATACATAAACAGCCCTTTTCAGGCTCAGAAATCCTCTCTCCCCATTCAGCATCACCACTATTCCTATTGGTTTCATCTGCCTGCAGCTGCTCCCCAGCAGGCAGGTACAGAACACGGCTCCACGGGTGATGGCCGCGCTCAGCCCTCGCCTCTTGGTGTGAACTCATCACTATGATCTTGCCCCAACGCAGGAGAAATGCACACGGCCACCCTGGGCCACAACTCAGTCCCAGCCCAAACTGCAGCCCAAAAAGGGAGCAAACCTGCCTGTGTGGAGGCTAATGGGGTCAGCCCAGTGGCCACCCTTGCACCCAGAGTACAATCTTGGTTATTGTTCTACAGTCATGAAAAATTAGGCTGGATGGTTAAAATTTCCCACTCCAAGTTTTGGTATGGGGCCCCGTCGTATATTTTGCTCTCGTGGCTCACCTATGGGGCCCTGAGCAAAGGAAGCCCATGCTGGGACTGGATGTAAAATATGGGACTGTGCAGGTTACAGCAGAAGTCTTCACCAGAGGTGTCTGAATCAAAATATGCATTTCACCAGAGCCTTAATTCTTCATCAAGCTTGTGCCCCAAGTTCTCTTGCAAACTACTAGCAATACGCACCTCATCTGAAATGATCTTCAAGTCTCTTTTCCACTACCTGAATTTTATATATGGGGCAAATGAAGGACACAGATGAGAAGAGTTCAACACTGGAAAAAATATTCATGAACTACAAACAGACAAGAAGTTTTGAATGTTTAGAATTAGATGCAAGAAACCTTTTCTCTGGTTGCTTACTAAGCATAACTAAGCTCAAACACTTTCTGGTCTTCTCATCAATATCATCAGTGGATCTACAAATGGGTAATTCCTCGTATTCAGTTTTTGGTGCTCAAATCAAAACAAAAAAAATGTTCCTTTTAATCTTTAAACAACTTTAAGACACCTCTACAGAAACATTTCACCATTTCCCTGCTCGGCAGGGAAACCTGCAGAAATACCAATATCCTGCCAGCTGAAGCTTGGCTGTGCTGCAGGTTAGCACTGCACACAAGTCCTCTAAACCATCACCGGCCAAGAGAGATAGGCCTCGCAGCAGAACCCCAGCCCCAAATATTCCCCAGCCTTCGGGGAAATTCAGGTGCAAATCCACATTTTGCATCTCAGGTTTATATCTAAACCAAATATAAGGATTCTCTTGACTTCTTCCAAAGAATAGCCTTTTAAGACATAAGACTCAAGAACCAATAAAAAAGGTAATTTAACATTATCTGTAGTGTGTCACCAATCATTTAAAGGGCCTTGAGGCTGCTGCATTCCCACTACAGTACAGTAGCTTTCCCACCCTGCTGGTTTTCAATTGACACCCTCTGTGTTGATATTTTTTTCCAACTTAAGCTTGATGGTGTTTTTTAAACTTCCCCTCACAGCTGATGTCCTCCGCTCGTGCCACCGCTGGGTCCCAAGCAGCACCGCCTTGGGCAGGGCATGGCTCTGCTGAAGCCCACCATGGTGGGACATCACCCACAGCATAAGGTTCAGGAGAAGGGAGAAACTTTAATTTGGATGGAAGAAGGCAAAAGGGGAGGAAAAAAGGGGAGGGGGGATGGGAGGAGGGAGGAGGGCTGTTGATCCGGATCCCATAGCAATAACTGACCTCAGCCATCTGCCAGGGCATCCACCACTTCCCGACTAATCTGAGTTTTTCTGGAGAAAAGGCAACAAGAATGACTGTTGTGGACTGTCTGAGCCTGAAGGTTGCTTGGAAGGCAGAATATTTGAGATGGGGGAAATCACAGAATTGTTAAGGTTGGAAGAGACCTCAAGATCACCCAGTGCAACCATCAAACCAAGCAGCCCTGGGCACTAAAGCTCAGAACCCCAAATTTGGAATAAAAGAGAAATTACAGATGATAAAAGAGCAAATCAGACCAAACCACTGCTATCAGCAGGACTGTCACCAATTTGCTCCAATTTTCTGAAGTTTTAGGCACATCCTGAAAAGCCATAAACCACTCACAGATGGACTTTCAGATGGACCAACAGTGCCCACCAGCCACTGCCCTGTGTAACCATGCTCTCCCACCCTGCTCCTGTTGCCCTTGGTGGCAAGCACATGCCAGGCACATCTACTCCTGAACAGCTACAACATCTAATAGCCTTTGCATCGTCCATTATTCAATCAAACACAGCCATCCTGGCCTCCCACCTTGGTTTCCAATGTAGAACAGCAACGGGTGTTAATAACAGAAAAGAGCAGGGGCAATGAAATGAGTGGAAGACCACCACTGAAAACATCCTTACCTACTGCAAGTGATACTAATATCCACAAAAAAATAACTTCACAGTATCACAGAATCACAGAATGACCTGAGTTGGAAGGGACCCACAAGGATCATCGAGTCCACCTCCTATCCCTGCACAGGACAACTCCAACATTCACACCGAGTGTCTGAGAGCATTGTCCAAACACTTCTTGAATATTGTCAGGTTTGGCACCATGAGCGCTTCCCTGAGGAGCTGTTCCAGTCCTCCATCATCCTCTGGGTGAAGAACCTCTTCCTAATATCCAACCAAAACCTCCCTCCTAGATGCCACTTGCTTGAAAAGTTTTGCTTTGCAAATACCTATAGCATATCCTACCTCCAGAATCAGTAGCAAGTTTTCGAATGGATAAATGTTAAATGAACGTATCTGCTAAAGGAATCATCTTTTTGTACACTCCAAGGTTATGTGCTTAGCAGGCTTCAATACTTCAATGAAAAATTGAGGTGGCAATGATTTGCAGACTAAATTAATGTTAAATACTTCAAAGAAATGGACAAACAAGTCAGCAGCAAAAATTTTATGGGCTCACTTCCTTCAAGGGAACTTAAAGAGCCAGCATTTTATTGCTGTGAATTCTAGTCACTCCTTCTACCCCTCAGCATCTGTTTGAAATATGTAGTAGACAATTGCTTTTTTGGCTCTGACTCAGGTGGTTGAAATACAGGACAAACAGACTACTGTATATAAGCTTTCCTCCAGCAATGAAAATTTTTATTAACTCTCTTGCATAGCAAACTCAGCTGCCTAGCTCCCAATCCCTACAGAATCATCAAGGAATGTGGCTAGTTATTAATTCTGGTGGTCAAGCATGGGGTGGATATGCTGAGACTTGTCTGCAAAATGTAACTCTACATTTCAAAAAAAAAAAAAAGAGAAAAAAACAAGCTACAGAGGGAAGGAAAAAAATAAATGAGTTCTGTTTGGTTCATCATTCACACGTGTAAAATCCCAAGCTAAATACTAGCTCTGTACATAAATATGTCAGCCCTGTCAAACACTCCAGCCAAAGAAAACATGGCCCATGGTGGAGGGGTTCAGAGTTACCCTCAGAGACATGAACCTGCCCCACCTTTCCTTGCTGTGTCCAATTCAGGAGTTTTCTCACATAAAAACAACCTGCAAGCGCTGCCTAAAAATTACTCTTCTCACTCCACCCAGCTGAGGGACTCTGCATCCACAATACTACCTGGGTAATGGTGACCACTTTCGCAAAGATTTTCATCACTGAGAAGCAATGCGAGATGGTTTCCAGCATTTAACATGGAGAAAAACACTCACTTTAAGTTGTGGGTATGGGCTAATTTGGCTGTTCTGGTGTATTATACAGGTTGCTTTTAGCCTTCTGTTGTGTTTGCAATGTCATAAATACCTAATAGCAGTGGTCAACATTCAAAAAAAACCCAATTGCCATACATTTTCTATACAAAACAACTGTCTGAAATCCCACTACTCTGAAGATATATTTTTTTTTTAGTGGCTACTTAACACATAGATTTTAAAATGGCTGGATGTTGCTTAAAGCTCCTCTTCAGTTTTGCTGCGTTTTTGAGAAACAAGGCAACAGACTACAGCTGTCTATTTGCTCAAGCTAATTTCTGCATTAACAAATTTAATAGTTTAGATTAGTCTGTTCCACCAATGCCATAAATCAGAGAATGTGACAGCAACATGAAGAGTGTGATGAGCCATCATGGGCTGTACATCACAGAGTCTACTGTATCATGACGTGTCCCATCATGCTGAGTGTTCCTGGCCTAATACACCACAACTTGAGGCAATGTCCTTTTACACCATTTTCTGGTAACCACGTCTCAGAGGTATCCACTTGACCTCCCACATCTCTTCCGATTTCGCTAGAGAAGGACGCTTCTCATCTCTTCCCTACAATTGCAGTTGGTGGAAAAGAAGAATGTGACTCAACTCTTTATCTCTCTTATTTCTTCCTGCCAGTAAAAAAACAAGAGTTTTCCTTCCAGCTTTCAGCTCCTGCTCACCACTCGTTGGGAACACAGGCTCTCCGGCATCTCAGATCATCTGGCGAGCACTCGCTGTGCTGCTGAGCATCAGCTCACACAGGGAGCATCCTTCACTCAGCCCCGGCCGCCTCTCCAGGAGCATCCTTGCAGACAGATATGATACTCTAAGCACCGCATGTGGCTCTCTCTCAGATGGTGGACAAATAGCACTGGTACCTGTCCTGAGGCTTGTTTCTGCACGGACAGTGGGTGCCCAGATTGCTACAAGCATACCAGGTACCTGCTGCCACCACCCCCCTCCAGCTCCCACGCGTGAGCCATGGCCACCAGCCTGCAAAACTGTGCCTGGTGTCTCTAGGCATCTCATCAGAAAGCACTGTAGATGTGCAGCCTCACAGATACCTGACTAGTACAACTCATCCGTGTCCAATTCATTCCTAGAAAGGAATTGTTCAAAGCTGGAATCCACCGGAACAAGCAAGGTCAAGCTGTGTAATTCTTCGGAGACAACTGCAAACCTTCTCTCTGAAGAAAGCCTGCCATGCACAGGCCCTAGCAGGAAAGCAATTTTGCTGCACAGTCACAGTATACTTCTCCATGGCTACTGATTCATACTGACTCTGAAAGGAAGAGTACCCTCTCCATGAAAAGGTAGGTGCTAGATCAAAAAACGCAGATTGTCCTGAGGAAATCTTGGAAAGTGAGGTGCAAGTCCATGTTGGAAAAGGCCATTCATACCATTTGTCAGATTTTCCTTAAATCATTTATCCAAAAGAGTCAGCAAACCATGCCAGTAACGTAAAGTAATGGCACTCCAACCAAGCTCTGAAGATGCACCAAGAGGACTGTAAATTCCATACGCTACTCAGGAATGAGTATTCAATATTTCCCACCACATAGATAAGGAAAGGAAGCAAGCACAAGGGACCCTATCACACAGTTTGCAACCTTTTACAAGACGTGGGATGTCAGAAAGTCCACAGAGATATGATTATCATTTAGAGAGCCCACAGACAACCATTTTATTTTTTTGATACGGTACTTGGGAGTGATACATCTATTGAAACTATGGCCAGGTACAAACGGTCCTAGATTCAATGAACTTCAATAGAAGATTCAATGAACTTCCCAAGTGGCAGCACTTTCTGCTTAAGCATTTTTGGTTAGGCAATACCAAGGCATGGCCCTGAGCATGCTCCTCTGGGCAAGCAGATGTTCAGTTACCTCAAAAGGGCTCCTGATCTCTCCAGCTCCTCACACCTTCTGAGGTGCCTGAAGGAATCCTACAGGTGCTTTACAGAAAGCCGTGCTAATCTGTGCCTTAGGCAAATGAAGCACTAAATAAAAGTATCAGATTAAATGCTACACGTAATGCTCGTAATAAATTGTGAAAACAGTTAAAAGCAAAAGCACGGTACTAAATCGCTCCCAGGACTGCCTAATCCTGCAGCCCTAAGACTAAGGATTTGCTTCAGTGCTAGTGTTGTCTTACCCGGTTACCCAGGGGTTCTCATAAGCGGAGGTGAGATGCTCAGCTACAGGACCACACAGGCTTTGCCCAGCAAATGCTCATGATGGTTTTAACACCTCGTGCTTGCAAAGTTATCACCCTGGGAAAGAGACGGGGCAGGTAACCACACCTCACCATTGCTAAAGCCACGGTGAAGGTGGCCTGAGCAGGCAACTCCTTCTTGCTCAGCCATCTCGTCTCATCTCATTCAGACAAACTACCTGTGCACTGCCGGCACGGAAGGAGAAACGGTAGGCTAAAGATGGACAAATGAGTTTTATGAGCAATTCTTGACACACATGCTCACAGCGTGAAGGGGAGCACTAATCTCCAGAATTTCTTAAAATTGGCATTTTTTTCCTAGCCCAAAAGCACCCCTTGAAAAACAGAGTGAAACTTTGAGAAACCTGCTGCTTTGCTCATATCCCACTTTCTGGACAAAAGTGTGGCCCTTTTTATTTAAATGTTGCCACCTGTCATCTTTAGCCTTTTTTTTTTTTCTCACCTACATTCTTAATTCTCATTTAAGATTCAATTTCAATTCCCAGGACAAAGCTGGATTTGGGATGTTCAGTGGAACAGTTCTAGGAGTTGAGGAAGTAGCAAATAGCCTCAGCCAGCTGTGTAACTTAATTACACTTTATCTGATAAAATGCCACCTTTGTACAAGAGACCCCAAATAACATGCTTTCCCTGGAATAGCCGGACTCTGATTCATCTGTTTTACTCCTGCCTTATGCTGGCTTAGCACCACCAGCAACAGCAGCGGCGCTACACCAATGGGAAGCAGAAATAAATCCACGAATAGACAGACACACTGCAAACACACAGAAATTAATGTGCTTTTCACTGCTCTTCATGTACTAACGCACAGGGAAAAAAAATTACAAAATTTTTCTTTTCTTCCTCGCTTTTCACAAGTTCCTGGCTATCATTCTGAACTGTAGATATTCCCATCATGCCTTGGTGTTTTTCAGCCCCATGATGCCCTCACTTTTGATTGTGTAGATGAAGTTGAAGTGCACAGGGTATTTACTGATCCAGTTATCTTGTTCTGTGACAGGCAGAATCAATCAATCAAGGGGCCAGCTTTATGCTTACGTATTCCAGGCACATCTCCGCACTTCAGGATACGAGATCACAGTGTTATCCAGCCAAATTTGATCAACAAATGCAGTTCCCCTGTGCCACAGCAATCTCAGATGAAGATGTTATTATGTGGAACTGAGCAAAGTGATAAAGACAGTACAGAAAAGGGAGGAAAAGTCCAGCTGGACCTTTCTGACAGCCTCTATATACTATGGCTGCAGCATCCCTTTTTCCAAGGCTAACAAAAATAGCACATTCCCAAGTAGCTGTTCCAAAATGCTTCTGATCACCCTGTATCTGTCAGTACTTAATGAAAGAAACATTAAGCTGTGGAGCTTGCTAAAATATTCTTAAATATTGGACAACAGATTACAATCCCTGTCACTGTATTTATGGAGATTTTTATAACACAGGATCACACACTGTATTTTTCACCTCTCTGTTGTGAACAAGCATATCAAAACCTGAAAGCCTGAAAATATATTTTAAAGTCACAGCTGGCTTAAGCAACCCTTAAGTATTTTTATTTTTTTTAAAATTCCCAGCTACAAAAAGATGCACGTGAATGTGTGAATGTTTAAGTCTGTCTCAAGGAGAGTTGACACCATGCTTTTATTTTGCCAATAGCTTTTCACTTTGCTATTGCCCTACAGTTATTTTACATTATTTAATCCAAAATACCATCTTTTTGATTCTACCTTTCTTTGCATTTTAAATCTTTAATGGGAGCCTTTGGCAGTCCATGGGCACAATTATTAGATATCTGCAGAGAGAAATTGAAAAATTAATCATACTTTCCATTTTATATTTCTCTACTATACATAAAAATTATCTAGTCTTAAAGCTGCATTCTGTGGTCTTTTGATATTCTCTCCCCAACATGGTAAATCCTATGCAAGAATCGGTGTATCTTGCATTCATATCTCTCCAGCTAAACAGTTATATGGAGAAGGCCGTGTTCTCTTTTCAAGTGCAAAATTTATTCAGATCATTTTTCAATTAAAAGGCATCTGCTGCTACTTCTTCTGTTATGGACTGCCTAAAAAATCAGGGTAAAAACTACCCTAGACTAATCACATTGATGATTCTGAAGTTGTTTATTACTCTTTTATGGGCTTGGGTACTTAAATTACAGTTTTTCACAACTGTATGCAAAATGTGTAACATAATCTTTATGCAGTTTTTTATAGAAACTGATACATGCATTAATCTGACCTTTGTCTAAATAGACCCTTATCCACAGGGAAAAAAATCCAAAGGCATCTATCAGCATGTGAGCAGTATCAAAACTGGTAAATCTATTAACTTTGTTTTCCTTTCACTATTATTAAACTAGAAGGCAAAATTCAACTGGAAAATTATGCCATTTGGGTTCCCTTGTCATCATGTAGTAAGTATGAGAAATATATGTGCAATAGCCAAATGGCCAATAGACAAAACACCCACTCCAAGTGACGTACTGTTTTCCATACCACTCAGACAAAATCAAAACAACAGAGCTGTTGCAAACAAAAACAAAATAACATTTCCCATAAGCATTCCAGACAGAGAAAATTTACAGGAAAAGAGAGCTGGGAAAAGACCCAGAGTGAAATGAGTGTTTGTACCTCCAGCCATAAAAGCCACTTCTGCAGAGCTTGTAAACAACAATTTTAATGTTGAAAACACACAAAGACGAACAATTGATGAGTTGTCAAACTTGGGAGTTAGGGATGCCCACCGGCTGGGAGGGCCGGGGCTGGCACTGCCCAGGGAGGCTCGGCTGCCAGCGCTCCTGCCCCGCAGCAGGGAGCAGGGTTCAGTCCAAAGAGAGCGTGAGCCTCAGCATGGGGAAGAGGGAAGCGCACCAGGTTGATTGCTTCAGAGCACTATGTTCTGCAGAGGCCTCCAAAAAAAAACAAAAAAAAAAAGAAAATCCAGCTTTTCCTTTTTTTTTTTGGAAGTCTTTCCAACTCTCTGTGCAGCCTGGTGGAATAACAACTTCAAAAAGTGAAGATGTCGCGTTTTTATAGCTGACTCACATTTATATAACTTTGTTAATGCATCTGCTCCCTGGAAGTTACACTATCTGTGTTTAGCTGCGATACCTGCCCATAAATCGTGGCAGCACGGCGAATATCAACAGCTGCATTTTACTATTTCAGCCCGTCAGTTTACAGTGTCTCCATCACAGCGAATTCCTGTCAGCTGCACTCTCGCTAACACAATTCCTGTGTTTTGCCTGGCAGTAAATGGACGCTCCTGCCCCAGCATCATCTAAACAACTCTGTTAACATTTGCCCCCGAGCGTCTCTCTCTTTGTCCAGTCCCTGTCTTCTAACAGATGTCATCCAAGTCTAATCAAGCATAAAATGGTCATAAATATTTCTTTCTGGTAGATTTCACATTCGCATTTCATGCAGGGACATGATATTTTTCTGCTACCTCCAGGGAGTACCTAATGCAAAAGCCAGTTACTTACATTCAAGGCTCATGTTCCTTTAGTAAAATGCAGCACATGTTCTCAGTTCAAAGACATAAAAAGGCACAAGACTTTATCTTCTTTTGTTTAACTGCACCCTTTTTTTTTGAAATAACACGTGCCACAGTTTCCATCTAGGTATGACATTGTCCTTCACTTAACAAGAAAACACACAACCACATAATGCCAAATTTTGACCATATCACTCTCTCAAGCACAAGCATTTTTGAATTTCATACTCCCATACCTTTAATTGTTGCACAGAAGATAAGTTTCCCCCTCCCCCCCTCAGCTATTTAACAAGCTATTTAAAGACTTCACAAGATTAGGAAGACAGTTCCCTATTTTGGTTCATTTTATGCAAGATTTTGCAACCTACCTCATCATAATTTATTAAAATAGTTAAATGATTCTAGGATACAAATTTAAGGTTCATGCTTATTTCACAGTTGATAAAGATAATCATGAGATATAAGCAATTTCCAGTACTTAAACTTTGAAACTAGTCAAGATAATTAATTCTTCTTAATGTTAGAAACATCAGAGAAATTATATTTACCCATGGCAAACTTGGTAAATAATATGTCAGACTGGAAAATAAAACTAATCCTGGATTATTCACGAAGCCCTGTGTCTTATTATTTTCTCCCCTGTTATGTTTGTCAAAGCAGAAATATGACATAGTTATTTAAAGTGAACCACACAACACTTAAGGATATAGATCACAACAGCGAAGCTGTTTTTCCTCCTCCTTCTCCGCTGAGCCTAATATTTGATTACTGTTAGTCAAATCAAGCTTTCAGGCAAATAATCTCCATTTTTTAAGTTAATGAGATGTGGTCATGTCGACAACAGCTTGCAGAAAACTTTTAATTCCAATTCCTGCAGGCTGTGCTGGCCTCTTTTACAGCAACCACTGTATGAATGAGTCAAATTTGCCAAAATGGCTTATGTAGACAAGTGCACACTTTAAAGAGGCACTAATTAAAAATACCCACTGGTATCATAATTTAAATACCATGAAAATAAACTGTAAAAGTAGCTCAGCTACAATCTTATGGCTTTCCTTAGAGCTCGTTTACTTTAACTAGATGATGTTTTATTGCAGATGTATTCCTAGCTAAAAACAATTTTTCGTCTTGGAGGAATTCAAGATTTTGATATAATTAAACAATTTATGTTAATATTTGTTTCACATAAGCTATTAAGCAAGCCCCGCAGAACAAGTGCTAATTGAGAAAGATGCAAAGATGTAGAGTGCTGAAGTAAGCAGCAAATTTATACTGTTGATTTACTGCTCTATCTGCAACTTCCCCCCTCATTACAGCCCACTCTCTCACTCTCATTCTCTGCTATAAGGCTCCCAGCTGCACTGAATCCCATTAAAACACTTTCCTTGTATGCTATTATCTATTGCTTTCCTTAAAAAAAAAGAAGAGGAGGAGAAGGGAGAAAGAGAGGTGGAGCTTGGTATTACTGTCAGTGCACTTCCCTGGCCACAACTTCTTCAAAATCTCTTTTGTCTTTCTGATTTTTTGGCAAGGAACATGAGTGGCACAGCTGTAGTGTTACAAAAGCAGATGTGAGACAAAAAAATGAAATAAAAAAGAAGTTGGTGGTGAGAGGGTTAAACCTATTTAAGGGGTTAAATATGCAATTACCACTGACTAAAACCAGGGAGACATATAGATAAATAGAAGAAATGAAGTCCCCAGGTTCCATTCAGAAGCCTTCATCACATTACTACCAGACAGAAAACTCTTTAAGTACCATTTTCAGATGTTAAATCATTGTTCGTGCAGCACATATTCTCACTATTCCTGGGGGAACAATATCTGAAGACAGCGTGCTAACAAATGCAATCCAGTAAACAGGCATTTTTCCTCTTGTTGTTAGTACCTTTGTGTTCCAGCTCCCAGCTCTGTCATCCATGCCTTCTCTCTGCTTTGAAGTTAAAGTACTGAATGAGCGTTGTCATCTATTATCCAGAGTGTGCATGTAGATTATAAATAAGAAATAAAAGTGACTTTCAGTACACTGCTTTTGCATTAGCAAGCTGCCTTCTCTGTTACCTCCTCTGTCCTTCATACTTTGCTACCAACATTATATTAAAAACCTGACTTTGTTTCTTGCAGAATGCTATAAAATATGTACACAGCAGAGACAAAAGTTTTACTGAAACAAACAAGTCCAGCAGTTTAACCAGGTTCATGAGTTCAGCTCCAATAGACTGTTTAACCCTTATCTGCAGATGTCCTTCAGGCCCCCTGACACATTAATTGCATCCCTGCCTTCGTTTGCATTCATGCTACTGGAAACACAGAGCTATTAATTACACTGAAGTTTATTTACAGAAAGAGTCCTTTTCCGCTATTGATCAATTATTTATTAATATTTTCTGGCATAACGATCTCATCACATTTTTCATTTTAAGGCCCTGAATAAACACTTCCCACATAAGTAACAGTACTGACCTATTTCAACTGCATCTGCTTGTACCGGATCTTCTCCATGAACATAAGCACATCAGAGATTTAAAAACGTTTCTCCTGTTGCTTCACCTGAAGGAAGAGGTGAGCAAAGACAACCTGTGCTTTCAGGGGCTGAACTCCTGCATCTTCCCTTTGCCTTCAGCTGGTTTCACCAAGCGCTACTTCAGGGCTACGGAACTTCTGCAGCACGGACAGTTTACTTTGAAAGTGCAAATTACTGAGGTCTGGTGTCTTAATCCACACATGCTGCCCAAACTGCGGCAGTTTAGGAAGCAGAAAGGTGTCTGAAGCCCTGAGGGGTGGTGGGTACTTGGAGACATACACATCAAGGATGTGCTTAGAGACCTTTGTCCTGGCCCTGCTCTGGTGGTTCCCGGGGCCACCTCCGGGCAGGGACACAGTGAACTCCAGTCTCACACACCAGCTGCCCAGATGTGCCTCTGCACAACTGCAGGAAAGAAAACAGTTTCTGGGGAAATCTGAGCAGAGCCAAACCAGGCTGAGCCCAAAGCAAGCACTGCACGATGACCTGGAAGTCACAGAAAGTCAGCTTGAGGAAGAACAAGCACAAACCTGGGAACAACACATTTCTAAATAAATACTAGCAGAGTTTTTTACATCTAATAAATTCCTCATTATTTAGGGGAAAGATCCATTTTGGTTTGTTTTTTAAGGACCAAAACGGTTCTTATGCACCTAACTTCCCTTCACTTCTATGTTCAGCTCAAAATCTTGGCATGCATTAGCTCTTGCACAATATCTGCATTGTTTCAAGATGACAGGAACACAGAGACCTGAAGACCAAAGCTCATCTGGAGAGGGAATGGAAAAGCCTGGATAGGATGCGCTGCCCAGAGACTGGCAATGCCCTGGCTGCCACCTCGGAACTATGATATCAGCAGAGATTTCCTGGAAATGAAATTTGCCCACACGACCCCACGGATGGCAGCGGCTTTTGGGGAAGAAGGGAAACCCCTTGGTTCTTCTGGCTGGGTGGGAAAATTTGTGGTACCATCGACGGCTGAGTAGGGGCTGGTGACATAAGGAATCTGTGGGTCAGGCACAGAGATTTCCATCCCTCCAGGTGTCCTGGATCTTTCTTCCTTTCATCCTTTTGGATAAACAATAGTGATATAAGGAGGTTCTGCACAGTCCAGCGATTTTCAACCGGACATGTGGGAGCCAGTCCTTTCATAAAATCCTTTTGGTAAACGGCTCAAGTCCCTGTAAAGACCAGGGTGACGTAGTAATGATTTCCATGGTTGTCAATTACTGCCCATCCATAACATTAGAAAGAAAAAAAATTAGATGGAGAAAAGCAGAATAGAAGAAGAGGCACATATCCCTTCCTTCCTTCCTTCTGTCAGAATCAGATAGAAATGTGATTGTGCTGAACAATCTTTCATTAGCAGATAGCAATCTGCAGGCAGCTCAGACAGCCTGGAGAACCCTGCCCTCCTTTCCCCTAGTTAAGGTAGCAGTGGATGGTGCGATCTCTGAATGCACGAGGAATATCAGCAATGCCATGCGAGAGTGAAGGGCCATGCTGCTGGTCCCTCCATCTGTGCCAACCCTGGGTGCACCCAGGCACCTCCTGCTCTGGGAAAGCACCAAGCGTGGGGCCTCACCACATCTTCAACCTGGAGAAAGGGACAGCTCTTTTGTCCTTGGCATTTAGGATTCTTAGTGTCCCCATGGAAGGTGAACTTAGGCACGCAAACAAAACACAACTGCAATGCAACCACCACCTCAGCTGGCTGTACAGGGTGTATCACTCGTAGAAATACAGCAAGTACCAAATCAGATGCTTGGACCACAAATCAAAACAAACGCCTACACGAGGGGTCCTGGGGTGTATTCCTAAAGTGTCCATGCACTTCCCTCAGCACAGCTCTGAGCTTTATTTTGTCCTGCATGTCTTTGGCCTCAAAGGACCTCAGTGGCATCACCAGCCAGTGGTCAGACTTTCTTCTGCTGACCCTGAATAGGGAGATTTCAAGGGCCAATCAAAAGATTGGCATTCCGCTCCAGGAAAGATGATCAATCCTTCAACTGGTAGCTGCTGTGTCACTAAAAAAAACAGTATCACCTTATAGGAAAGCATGCCAGAGATCTCCTGAAAAGCTGTGGTGGCTTTGTTCAGAAACCGTGGTCCTACCTGCTGGATGCTCATCGCTCCTGGAGGTCCATCCCAGCCCAAGACACTGCAGAACATAATGGGGTATATTTTTCTCTGGTAGGGGCCAGTTTTCCATCTACCTCGTGCCCACAGGACAGAACAAATTGAGCCCCAGTCCTGCTCCCTTACTCGGCAAGTTTCTATCTTTCCCAAGATTACTAACGAGTAAATACTCCCAGGTTTCATGAGTTCATTTAACACCAGCTATATCTCTCCAGCACGGGGAGATCAGCTCCTAAAGACAAGATCAGAGAAGGTGAAAAGCTGGTCTTAGGAAACATGAGATCAGGTACAAAAGGGATTCTTTGCTGTCAAAGCATAATATGTCAGCTTGTGATAAACCTGAATTGCTTCATATACCAAGGATCACTAGACATTAGCTGCTTTTTATATGGCAATATGGTGCAGAGGTTTCAGGGAGAATATTGTTTTATGTTGATCATGATAAAACTCTCAGCAGCTTTGATAAAGCCTGCATACAGGCTTTTCATTCAAACTAATGAGTGATACTGGCTGTTGGATGCCGAGACATGCTCTTGATGCTTTCCAATGGCTCAACTCGTAACTAGGAATCAATTCAGCCTGGATAAGCAAGAGTGTTAGTCATCTAAAGGGGTCTGAATGATGATCCCGTTCCCTGTGTTTTCCCTAGGTACATCTGAAACGATACGGCGACAAAGGCAGCACCACATGTTGGCAGAGAACATCTCTTACCAGAGGGATCTCCTGGGTTCAGTCTGCTCTGAATGAACAGTTGGCTCATGCTGTAATCAGCCATCAAACAGCTCAGACCCTATGGGCTATTCACTTAGCACAGGCCTTTTGCTGCTCTGTTTTCCAACATCTGTTTCAATGCTTGTCATCTCCCTGCTTTAAACAAATGTACTGCAGATGTCTTGTCTTGTGGACGACAGAGACTTGGCAAGAGGGAATAGTGGCCTCCAAATGACAGAGGCACAGCTCTGAGAATTATTATTGGGGGGTTCTGGATGGACTCCGTGCATTAAACATGAAATGGGTTTTTTATGCCCTCACCCCTACCTCCTCAGAGCACACGAACATTCTGGTTTGGCCTTCAGATTTTAGAGACTGAGGAAGGACATGGATCAGGATGCAGGCTGAGATGTAGCCTACTCAGAAACATATGGCCTGCATCTTCTCAAAAGATTTATCATTAACACAAGCAACTAAACTGGAGAACACACTCATTTGCTCATCTTTTTCTCCAAGGACAGTCTGATACAAGGCTGGAGATGGAGAGACATGATGTGCAGTAAAGATAGCAGCTTCTTAGACCAGATTCTGGTCTGAAAACAACACAAAAGAGACTTCCTTAGGCTAAGACTGTGAAGATCCAACAGATGAAATAGAATAGACACACATGAAGGCGAAGTAGGGATGGGTTACTGTGAGCAGTCTACAGGTGCATCCCTCCTAGAGTATTCTTTTTACACAAATCTAGATTGAGCTCCCACTAGGAAAACAAATTAACTGAGATTTAGTATTCTGTATTTTTTGTGAGTGCTACTTTTGCCCCTGTGAACGCATGCTACTGATAGCTGTTGGAAGGTTTGGCTGGGGTGAGTTATGTATTTAGTAAGATTCTGGCAATCTCAGTTTTCATTAGACTGTCTAATTGGTGCAACAGCTGTAAAGAAACAAGCCAGGTGCTAGCTGGCTGCTCTTCTTGGTGCTCTGTCTTGCCCAGCAAAGATGACATGGGTATGTCTACACAGTTTTGAACATCAGGTGCAGATGACAGGTCAGTCCAAGATGCACGTAATCTCTTAAAATCAAGGGGAAAAGAAGTATCCATTAGTAGGTCTTTGGACAGAGGAAAACACAGAAGTCCTGTATTTTGACTGTGCAGACTTCTGACAGTATCTCAGAGAACATTTTCATAAGCAAACTAGGAAAATATAATCTTAATAAAATGACTGTATACTGGGTATACGTATCCATCAGTAATTCTCAGAGTGGAAGATAGCAAACAGCTGCTGAAGAAGTCAGTCTTTTACTAAGAACAACACAGATGAAGACTTCTCAGAAAATCAGGAGATGATACTGCATTGGGAGTGACTGCAAAGATGCTGGAGGAAAAAGTGGAGAAACCGTCTGTAAAAATGGAATTACATTTATTAAGGATAATTGCAAGATGCTACAAATTAGCTGGAAAATCCAAAATTTGTAAATACAGCAAGGAAGACAACAGATTACGTAGCGCTTCTTCAGAGGGGGAAGAAAAAGCCTAAGGATTACAGAGGATCACAAGTTGAGTATGAGTCAACAGGGTCATGCTGTTGTAAAAATGACATGTACCACAGTCAGAAGCATAAACAGAAGCACTGGCTGCAAGTTATACACTGGGAAATTCATTGTCTCCACTTGCTTCAGCAAGACCTCAGCTGGAGGATCATGTTATTGGAACACTGCAATTCAAGATGAACACAGACTGATTGGAGAGACTCCAGAGAGGACAGTGACCAGAATGACCACAACTGTGGAAAACAGGATTTACAAGGACAGAGCTAAGATTGCTTAAGTTCTGAGAAGATGCAAGGTACAGGCAGTATTCATATATGAAAAAGGATGCTGCAAAGAGAAAGGAGATAATCTGCTCTCAGGTCTGTTACAGACTCAACAAGAGGGAAGAGGTTTTACCTGCAGGATAAGCATTTTGGTCAGGCATTGGGAAGAAGCCTCCCAACAGAGTTAAGCACTGGAAGATCCTGCCTGGGCAGGAGTGAAACCTTCATTGACAGATCGGTGAGACACATAGCACACAGACTCAGGAGTGTCAAAAGATACACTTACTCCTGCTTTTGCTCTGCACAGAAAGTCTGGGGTGGGGGAAAGTCTATTTTTCCAAAATCCACAAAGGAAAATGTGTAAGTCTAAGGAAGAGTTGAGATCAAACCTGGGCTGGTGGGCTGCCCTGTTCTGCCATGTGGCTGCAGTGCCCAGCGAGGCCATCAGCCAGCAGTAGAGAAGTTACTACTGCGGGCTCTCGGTGACCTTGGATGGATCCCCAAACACGAACACAGCACGCACTTCCCTGCCCCCAGGGAAAGGCACATACTTTTCCTTGCAGTTTATGAATCTTTGACATACAGTCCCTATGACACAGCCTTGAAAGACCATATCTTTTATTTATTATGCCTAGCAATTGTCCTTGTAACCAATTAGGAAAAAAAAGCAGGTGGTCAACAGAAATTCTGCAAAACCAAACCTCTCAGCAAAGCAAACACCATACCTTTCAGAGGAAAAAACCCAACAAACTGTAAACAGAGCTAATCACTGCTAAACCCTTATAATCCAGTCCCTGCCCAAGCTAAGAGACTGGAACCAAGAGTAAAACACTTCAAAAAGCATTACTCGGAGAATTGGTGACTCATTTCTCAAGGAAAAGGAGTCAGAACTATTTTAAAAAAACACAGAACACTTGCTGTATTGTGAAAAGCGGCTCAAACCCACTCCACAGGAAAAGAGATCCTATGTCACCTGTTGGGATGGCTGTTCCAGGGATGGCTTCTCCGGTGACTGGGGGAAAGGCTGCCATCACAGGCTTCTTCCCAGCAGTCATAAAGGAAGACTTGTCAAACAGAAAACAGCCCACTTTTAGCTGCTCTATAAAGTAGCTACAGTTACCAGCATTCCCTGTACCTTGTTGAGTATTATGTTCAATAATATTAATAGGCTCATATTTACCATATCTTAAAAGCTAACAATCCCATTGCCAGCGCTAATTAAAAAGACAAGAAGCTGAAAAGAAGCAGTGGATTATTTCTTCAATATGGATTCATGCCTAGATTTAATAAAACCTGCTTTAGTGTTACAACCTTACACTTGTTTCAAGAACTCTATAAAAGATAAGTCTGCTTTTTGTTGTTTATTGACTTCAAGGGTTTTGTGTTCGAATCTGCAACACAGCATCACTGTTATGGGAAGGCGACGAAGTAGACTGAACTGCTCCCTGAACAGAAGGAGGCTTCTGCTACCAGGAATACCATGTCTGGGATGATGGCTGTAAAGAAACCAGCACACCTGCTCAGAGAGAACTCTGAATACATGAACAGACAGCAAAGCACAGGATTAGGGAGGTTTATCCAAGAAGACCCCTCCCTGTGACCTTACAGAAAGCACTTCACCTACAGCTACAAGTGACCATCAGCATCAGGTTTTCCCAGCAACAGACCTTATAGTTTCCTCCAGCCAGAGTATCCCTGCCACAAAACTGGAGCTCCCATTCATGCACATTCAGCAGATCAGATGCCTTCACCCACGTCAAGACATCTGCATGTGCATGCCAAGTGTACGGCACATTCCCAGTGGGAATTCTTTACTGCATAACAGCACACAACCTACCAAATGAAAACACTGCACTTAACCTATAATGGAGGATAATATTAATGACAGAGCAGTGCCTCAATCAGCCTCTTCATCAAAAATGTTGTAGACTTTCCAACAAAATCTAGAAGAGCTGATTTCCATACACATCTCTCTGTCTTCCTCAGAGTTTGAAGAAGAGGTTTGACATAGTATAGCAGCAGGTATGTAATGCAATACAACAACACGAAGACAAACTACAGCCCCTCTATGAAAACCAAAGCCTTTCCCAGGTGAGTTCATCTTTATATCAAGATTCTCATTTAAAAATGAGAGGCAAAAAAAAAAAATGTCTCCTGGGGATTGCTGAGAATGGAGTTTAAGGATCCAAGTACTACAAAAGCTTTTCCATGCATAAGGAGAACTACATCTAATTTTATTTATTACCTTTCCTGCAAGATGCTGGGCCTCACTGTTTCCTAATAAGTTCCCTCTCCCCTTCTCCATGCCTATCTGACCTTTCTCCTCCAATGAATGAGTCAATTATGTGGAAACAAAAGTAAGAAATGATGATGATTTAAAAACATAAGCGCCCTCATATGTGAAACAGCAGCCAAAACCCCCAAAGTTGGGTCTGCTGCTGATTAAGGATGCTACAAGGTACTAAGGGAGATCCAACCTCTGCCCAAACAGCCCTTGTGAACAGTTTGGAACCCTATCCCTGTTTTAACACGTACCTCATGGATCACTGGAAAAGGGAGAAAAAAGCATGAATGTCAGCCAGCCAGCGGTCTTACAACACGTCACTACTGTTGCAGTTCTTTCTTGGCAGAGTCTTTTACGTATCACTGATAAAAACAAGGAAAACTGAAGGAAAACTTCACTTGAGCACATCAACAGCAACCACATTCCTTTAGCTTGTGATCACTCTAATTCAAATAGATGAGATTATTCCCCTCCCCTTCCTTTCCTGCACTTAATTTCCAGGTAGAGTTTGTAAAGCCTGAAATCCCACCTGAACTTTGGCAAAAAGGACCCATACACAAATATTTGGCCAAGCGACCCACAGCAAATTGTGTAATGCCAGTTAAAAGTTGTGTTTAAGTATCAGCCACAGAGGTTTCATCTGAAATAAAAGCCTTCAGATTATAGAGGCAAACTGTGACCTGGCACTGCATCTCCCAGTTTGAAACATTGTGTGGTGCCCCTCAATAATGATGACTCTTGGCAGAAAAGAACAAAACCCTTTCAAAAATTTATTTCATTTATTTAGGTAAGAAGGCCCCAAACATGCACATAAGAATGAACTCAGCCTGGAAGCTTGATCAAAAGAGGTCACCCCAAATCAGAAGTACAGTGCTCTATCAAGCAAAAATGACCCATCCCCAAGCACACAACACCCTTCTGTGTGTTTATGCCCAGTGCTGTTTTTGTCTGCAACTATCGTCATCCCCAGTCCCTGCAGTCACTAAAGACAACCAAGACAAAGTCAGCACACAGAATATCAGGAATTGTTTCAATTTCTTGTAGCCTTCTCCTCAGTTTGCCTGGGAACATGTACTTCTGTGAGGGCTAGGGGAGAACCGCACTGATGAGTTGCAAGATAGATTAAATAGCCTAACCCTGCCCAGCCTTCACTTCACCAGCCTTGCCTTCAGTAGGCCAGGGGAAAAAAAGAAAAACCCTTAAAAAAAAAAGAAGAAATATGACTAAAACTAAATTGAAAAGCCCAACTTGTAATAAATTTGGCACTTGCCCCAGGCTTCAGAAATGTCTGAGACATGACACTGACTTTACAGACACAATATACAGTTTTATAGAGATACATTTGCAATATTTAAAACAGGTTGCAAATAGTTTATGTTTCAAAAAACAGGGACAGCATGGCTAACAAAATGCAGAACGCAGCAACAAAACAAGCAATACTCATCCTATAATGTCTCTGTTTACATGAAACCTCCAAACAATACCTTCTGTTAATTTTTTTAGTTAATGGGGTGTTATAGAGTTAAATAATCTCATGACGAGTATTCATGAGACTTTTTACTTCAAATACCAATCATTATTTAAAACATTACTGATACAAATTACAAGACTGCTGCTACTCTTCTCACTTGCTGTGATACCCAATGGAGCTCCACAGGAGAAAGAACACAACGCTGGAAACCATGACATTTGATTTTGCTTTCATTTAAATGTATTTAAATCAGACAAAACTCCACTGAAATCAACAGCTACACTAGTGAAAACCACTGCAACTCCACTGCTGCTCCAAAGGTACTGCCAAACCATCTCCCTACGTGCACTGCGCTTCCAAATAAAAGTTAAATTACTTCTAAAATATCAGCAATCCATGCAACTTCTTATTAATGTGAAATTACTTAAGCCTTAATTCAGTAAGATACTTAAGCACATTCCTGATTTTACAGGCATGAGACATACCAGTGACCTTAATAAGGCTATTCATGCACTTACATTTAGGCACATGCTTAAGCATCTTGCAACGTAAAAAGCCACAATAAGAAACAGTTCCATGTGAATTAAAGACTGCTTTACACCTTCATAGGCATTCTACCACTTTGAGTTTGCTGTATCACAGGCTTGGATGCACCACTTATTAGATAACCCGTAAAGTATGAATATCAATGGAAGAGGAATAGTGTCTAATAATTTGAATAACACCAGTCATTTGAAATAGACTTTTAATTTATATCTGATGTCTACTGAACTTCTTTTGCAGTGTATACAAACGCTGGATAACAGCTTTAAAGCATTCCTTCGCAGAGTTTCCCTAAACAGCACTCCTGAATGCATAACTTTATTGCTTATGAGTAAGCAGAAGCAAACATAAGGGGAGAGTGCACACCTACAAAAACAACCACTGCTGAATTTTCACATGAGATGCAAGGCTAAAAAACAAACCAGCAAACACATTTCAGAAGTTCCTTCTCTTCAAAGAGCCCACATAAACCTAAACGATTACTGTATGATCTTAATTTACCCAGAGAAGTAAAAGCAGCTATTGTAAAAAATAAATAAATACAGAAATAGACATCCATAGCCTAAAGAGGACTTCTGGATTTGGATGAGCCCATAATCCAGGTGATTACATGTCTAATGACCCAGCTTCTGCATGTACATGCCTGTCTCTGCATACACAACTGCAGAGCTCTGGGCACCAATGTCAAGGTGCTTTTAGGACTCAGATTTATGCAGTTATTTATCAAAGACCTTAGAAGCAAAATAAAATAAAACCAAGGCAAAGAAAAAAAGTAGTCTTAGCAGCGCAACAAAGTGGCAGTTTCCCCTTACCCTTCAACAGTTCAAGAAAATTTAAGGCTTGTTGATGTCAATAAGTACTTGTAACAAAGACATCAGCAATAGTGAAGATAGAGAATGCTGCGTGAATGTTCTCAACATGGTTCATTGACAAGAGATCTAAAACTTGAATTATTAAGGCAAAAAATCATTGATTCTAAAATCCAGACAAGGTAGCCAGCCTATGTTAAAACTTATTTAATTTTTCCAGCGCTGCTTCATTCCTAAGCTCTCAGAGCCACAGCTTTTCCATTGAAAAGCAAAAGACATTTTACGCACAATTTTCCCTCTACTAGAAAGAGGTATATTGTGCCCTTCAGTGAACATAAAATTGATATTATCATCTCTTAGTTTATATCTCACTACTTAACCTTCAGATTAAAAGTTATTAGATTTGAATGACTAAAAAGACATCATGTCACCTTCTGTTCAATGTTGGGAGATGGAAGAACTTGGGGGGAAAAGTCTGAATGATGAAAACACAAAGTTACCAGGAGCGTAAAGTTGTTTTTCACAATCTGTGACGAAACAGCACAAACCCTACAAATGCAGGGATCTTTTCACCATTTTGTAATCACCATCTACACAAAATCAGACACAATGCAATAGCCTGCTTGGAGTTTAATCTGTACTTTCAAATGGCTCTTCCAATAGCAACAGCAGTTTAATAATTAGGCTTTATGTCTCTTCGGACAAAATGACTCAACACGGACGCTCCCTCAAAGTCTAACAAACAAATTTGGTCTAACCCAGTTATGTCAACATGAAACAAAGACTTTATCTTGGATCTAGTTTAGCAGTTTTGTTCTAAAGAGATAAGTCCACATCATGATCAATGGGACCATAAAACTCCTGATGCAGTTTGTAGCCTCTCCCCATGGGTTTTCGAAATAAGATGAAACTCACCAAACTATTTTAAGAAAAAGCACATTACTTTAATTTATATTATGATATATTCAGAATTCTTTCTAGTCTAATCATCTTTTTTATCTACCCAAATAAAGAAGTCTCTCACCAAAACATCAACCCCCTCCATTTCTTGTACATTTTCCTCATCTTTGGACATGAACAAAATCTGAAGAAATCCCCATCCCCTGGGGTTCACTTCCCTCAATCTTAACGCTCCATGTCTTCACATTTCTCAAACAATCGCTGCCAAAGGGCCCAAATGTGGCATCTTCACATCGATACAAAACCATTTTTTTTTTTTTCAAGGAAAAAATACCCTTCTTTCCTTAGTTTGTGGGAACATGGCAAACCTGGTATTTATCTAAACTCTTCAGGAAGCTTGAAGTGACACTTCATAATTACAGCAAAGTTCAGCTCAGAGACAAAGTGAAGAAACTTTCCTACAAGTCTTTCTATAAACTTCAGTTGCATTTATATCGCCATTCCAGTTTGTCACAAACACAGTCACCTTGTAACCCTCTTTATCAAGTAAACTATGCACTACCTAAAAGTACACCATACCCCATCAGACAAGCTATAGGTTTACATTATCCAAACATTCCAATTCTGCCTTCTCAGCGCAGGTTGTCAATAAATGCAAGCCATTGCAAAACAGCAATGTGCGGTTTTTTCCTTAAGAGAACACTGATATGAGCCTGCCACTTCTGCAAATAAACTCTTCGCAATCTCTGCAGCTAATCTGTCAACAAATTACTATTAAAGTCATACCTCCTAAAAGTTCAAAAGCATTCTGGATTAGACAAAAGATACTGAGTTTTTACACTCGTGGGGAAGTACTTGAAGTTACAGTATCAAAGTGGATCTTGCTATTGATGTGTAGAAGTTTGTATTTCTGCCACCATGCAACACAGCATTTGGTGTCTTGCTGCTATATACCAGAATTCAGCTTTGTATTCATTCCCTTTGCTACACTCATTTTCTTGTTTCTCTGCTAATAACATAAAAATGAATCTTTAATGAATAGTCCCGAGGATAAAAATAAAACACAATAAATAATATTTCTTTTATAAGCTAAAGAAAAAAAAAAAACAACAGGCTAGGACCTAAGCATCAAACCTTCTATTTGAGTAGATGGCAGAAACCACTGAAGCAACAAAAGCTGTGATCATGAACATTAAAGGGCAGTTTGTCCCCATGAGTCTTTATTTCTAACTCCTTGGCAGGCAAGACTCACCCCACCATTTCTGTCTGAAAAGCTGTTGTTGCCCAGAAAAGTTGTGGATGCCCATCCCTGGAAGTATTCAAGGCCAGGCTGGACGAGGCTTTGAGCAATTTGATCCACTGGAAGATGTCCCTGCCCATAGCAAGGGGAGTGGGGTGGAACTGGATGAGCTCAAAGGTCCCTTACAACCCAAACCATTCCAAGATTCTACGAATTTCCCTTGCCCAGTCTGACTTTCAGCTTATCTGTCACTCACTCTTGACCTCCCAGATGTTTTCTGTGACATCTCAGAGCCAACAGATTCTGCCAGACCCTGACAACACCATTCCCAGGTCTTCTGCGCTGTCCCTTGGTTCTGCCTCTATGGTCACCTTGGGAACAAGCTCATGAGCTCCACTGACAAATGCCCCATGCCAAATGCCCACTTATGACCTTTACAGGAAGTCCAATGACCCAGATAACCTTCATGCGTCCTCCAGGTTTTACAGCCAAGTCTCCAAAACCCTGCCCATTCCACCTCATCCTGACTGTCGTTCCCGTGAGGTGCCAACCAGCAGCACCCACGGAGTCAGCAGCAGCAGGAAGGCAACCTCTCTCACCTTCAGTAAGTACCAAACCACTGCACGAAAGGGTTTTCCTTCCCTTTCAGTCCAGTTCTGAGGAGGATTTCTCCTGTATCTATTTCCAATTTTGTTCAACTCTTCCATAGATGCGCTCTCCCTTAAGAGTCATTTGTACTTATTCAGCTTTTTTTGAAAAGTACCTTACTTCATGGATCAGTTGCAGCTCTTTGGTTTTATCATACAGAGAAGAGCCTGTCCCCACATTTGCTACTCCCAGCTTAACAGTACATTTTACAAGGTTCCTAATGCTAAATTAATTTAGCATCGCTCTCTGTCTTCTTGCATGACAGAATTACCCTAAAATGACATGGAAAGAATAAAACTTGTCCTACGGGTCTTCCCTGCACTTACTACAAGAGCGCTCACACTGCACACTGTTCCTTCAAACACACGAACATCTGTGGTGCTCCACATTTTTTCATGATAAAATATTTACAAGTTTGTAAACTCACTAAAATTTCCTAAAAAATCTGAAGCATTTCTGTTTTGCTTTCTTACAGTAACAAAGCTATTAGTCCTCATAAATTTCAAAAAAAACCATGAACCAAAATTCACAACTGATGCTTTTACACGTGCCATTTTAGGTCCAGGTTTCAGTGCTCAGCCACACTCATCACAGGAACACACAACAATCCTCAACAGCAAAGCTCCAACTACCCGCTGCTGATTTATTTTTTTTCAGACCAAACAAGTGCCAGGTGGCAAAAAGAAAAGATTTGAATGAAATGCTCTAAGGAAATAGCTGTTTAATTCAGAACTCATTCATTTGTATTGAAGAAGCATTTTGTAAAACGCATTCTGTTAAGTGACCTGAGAGCATATGTTGTATACGGAGAAACATCTAAACATTATGCTCCATGTTGTATGTGTATCTGTAAACACTTGCATTAGCTGTCTGAAAACAACGGGTTTTTCTTCTTTTCAGCATTTAAAAATATTTTCCAAACACAAAGATTGATATTTTTATGCTAGCTCTGATTACCCTTTTGTTGCTATCAGGTCTTTTTTATTTTTTTTTAAATAACTGTTTTAAACTTTGCAATCAAGTTGCTTTTTAAAAGATAAACTCTATGGAGAAGTTAGTCATCAAAACCAATTAACAGCAGAATTCAAACATAGAACATAAAGGTCTTTTAAGAACTTGGAGAAAAGCAAGCTCCCCAACCATGTTTATTGTACTGGCAGAGGATAAATAAACTATAAGCTAAAATCTGAGCTGTGTGAAAGCAACCCCATGCCTGGCAGTCCTGCCCCCAGCCCCGTGCCCTGCTCCCTGAGGGCTGGCAGCACTCAGCTGTGCCCAGCACCCTTTGGGGAGGGCTGGAGGACCCAGGTTGGGAATGAATTGGTGCCACTCCTTAATTGACCGAATGGGCGGCTGTGGAATGACGCAACTCACTGCAGGGGAGATTACGATGTTATCTAAGGTGGCAAAAGCCCCCATGATGGCTAAGGAGAAGCCCTGGCACACGGCGCCAGCAGTGAAGGTTAGGAACGTGTGGTAGGAGCAGAGGTCTCAGCAATTCTGGTCTATGGTGTACACACGTTTGCATGACACCCCCCCCTCTGTTTCCCTCTGCATAAAGCAGCATTGGAAAATTCCATAGCACTCCCATGGAAAACGCAGCATAATTAACTCATTTTGATACGAAGCCTTTTTAAGACAAGACTTTGTGTTGAACATATTTTACTGTTCCACTCCTCTTCTACTGTCCTATATTAATCAAAGCTGTAACCCCTGTTGTCTTTGCACTACGAATCAGAATGTGCCCCTGGCGAAGAATGAGGGAAAAGTCAACAGGAATTAAGTTTCAGTGCAACTGTTTACTCAACTGTGGCCTGCAGTTATTGAAATTTTATCCGTGGTTTTGTGTGACTACTGCAGTAATGAATTCAGCATGGCTGTGATTTTCTCACTGATGGTATTCTCACTTCAAGCAAAAACCTGTAGGATGAAAATGATTGAAACAACCAAAGCCTATGCATTTAGCATCAACCATTTTTCTGACTTGTTTAATTACGGCAGCTCTCTGTCTTAGGATGGCAAACGGGGTCGCCTGCTCCTCTGCAAGCCTTTGGTTTGCTTTGTTTTTGAGCGCAGGCTTTTTCTTCTCCACAACAACCTGCTAAAAAGATCACTGCACACTTAGGGGAGTCTTAACCAGCTGCCAATCGCTTATTTAAAAGGTTTTAAGAATGCTTATTGCATTACAGAAAGTGAAGGTTAGGTGCAAGTGTATTCACCATGGCTCTGGCACAGCCTTTGTTCCCAAACACGTTCACGACACATGCCCAGCACTTTGGTGTAAAATTTCCTCAGAGGGTTTAAAAGTTTTATCAGGGAAAAGAAAAAGACAAAATGTATTACGTGGATAATTTACACTGGAGAACTTAAGTCACTTCTCAGAAAATACACTCATTAAAATACAAAATGCACAATTTGGTTCAGATTCTTCTGAACCAAAGAGCACTGACATGGGATGTATTTATTTATTTATTCTGACGTTTTGCCTCAGCAGATACCTCCGCACCCTGTCTCACTAATAGGAAACATTCTGTTGATAGAGGTTGCTAGGTTATATTAAAATCTGTTGCAAAACCAAAACTTAACGTTAGTGTATTTTCCACCCAGTGACATATTTTGGAAACCAGTTATTTGTATACAGTGGTTCACCCCATCACTGCTACCAGACTCAATACATTCAGGCAATGGAAGCAAGCCCTGATCTTTGGGTATTTCCAAGGAATGATTAAAAAAGAGCCCTGAAAAAAAAGTCCAACATTTCCCTTTACATTAAATAATTGCAATGCCCGACAGACCAAAAAAAAAAAATGTACAGAATGTTGGAGGAAAGTCCTAAAAGCACCCTGGAAAATCTGAAGGGTTGGGGGAGAGTTAAACGCTTCATGCTTTTTCTGTAAGTAGGAAACTTGTAATGCATCTTACAGTACCTGCTGTTGCTGAAGATGTGCTAAATCTGCAGCCCCAATTTCAACTGAAGGTGTCTCGCCGTTTGATCTCACTTCCCGCAGGCTGCACTCTAGTAAATGGTTGCCACCGCTCGCTCCATTCTGAATGGCTGAACCGTTACTTTTTGTCTCAGTCCCAGATTCTTGCATCATGACTCAAAAACCTGAAATAATTTAGGGGAGGGGAAAAAAAAAAGCAGCTGTTAAAACAGTTGCTGTATATAAGGAGACATGCCCTGTTTTAAATCCTGGCAAAACTGTAAACATTTGTCATTTCCCTTCATACAATTTATCTTTCATTAATGGTTCATGCTACTAGTTTATGTTTATTTATCTGTTGGTACAGCTATAATTTTAGTAAGTTAGTTCTGTTCTAAATATAGTATTATTTGCTCAACATATTTTTTCCCTTAGAGAAAAAGAAATATTTTTGAACCAACACACAGAATCCATAATTAAATTTCTCTGGTTACATCTGGATGCTTTCCTTTGAAACAGATGAGTCATTCTTTGCAACATACGTTGGACAATATCAAAAACTTGATATGCAGTACGTAGGGACAGGTAGGTGAAGCAGAGCATTCACTATTTTGGTTTCCATTCACACTGTGATACTGCTGAATTAGCACCTTTTATCATTGCAAAGATATTTAGGCTGAGTCTGGGATGTGCTGGACACCATCAGTTTCTCTTTGGGGCAAACAGCTTCAACTGCTCAAAGAATTAGCCTTTTTTGGCAATTTTCTTGGCTATAGATTTGGTCTGGTTTGGATGCACCATGGCATTACAGCAGAGAGCTACCATGTGTTATTTGGTTATAAATCATCTTAGCAGGCACAACTATTCACAGCCAGCCCTCTCAACTCTTGATGGACGAGTGGCCCTAAATGCTTTACAACACCACACCCATCGATACAATTGAGTCCCAGGCTCCAGAGTGAGGATGAGGATGAGTGCCTGCTCGCTTACCCCAGAAACTCCTGTGACTGACACACCTCTGGGAACTGTCTGCATTTGTGCACAAGATCCCCCCCAAACACAGCACATACACCAGTTTTCTGCTGCAAACTGCTACTTTGAGATATCATGGAGAGCCATTCTGTAGGTACTACTAGCTATTTTCACCTGCAAGGCTCCAAGTTCCAGGATTTAAATATTATTAAACTGCTTTACTTCCGCCAGCCCATTCCCCTCTTCGGTTTGTGCTCCTCTTCCCACCCAGGGGCAGATGGGGTATGGCAAGCCCAGCTGTGCACTCCAAGCACACTGCCTACTCCACATTAAATCACCACGCGCACAAGCGAGACAAACAACTCTGTGCAGTGTAGTTCACCCTGAAAGGAACACACTTCCTATTCAAGGAAGAACCTGTCTGAATTCAGTAACTACCCTGAATCAAAAGGAAGGAGGAAAATCCCTTCCCTTCCAATGCATAAGGGAAAATTTCAACTAGAAAGGCCAAGAGAAAGAAATGCAGTTCAATGGAAAACTACCAGGGGAAAACCCTCTCGCTGGGAACTCCACACATGCACGGCCTGGAGCCCCCAGCTGCCAAAGCTGTAGTACCAGCTGGAGACAGCAAACCCTCCTTCCAGCGCTGGCTCCAGCTGTCTGCTGGCCCTCAGTGACGTTTGGCACCAGACCCTGCACGCAGAGCCACGCTCCAGCCCGCTGCACCAACACCAGATCTCTCATTGGTAGCTTCAGATGTTCATAAAGATGATCCACAAGGCTGATCATCAAAATGCCATAACTGAGAAGCAGTTGACTAACAGGGGCTTTGTCACCACCATGTTCCAGCATTAGGACTCTTCACTGATTCGCATCCGAGGTGGGTGAACCACTCCTGAGCTGGATCCGGCTCCAGTCATGACGGGATCTATTCACATCGATGGCCACCCAAACACATGGATGGTGCTAGGGCAGATCAAATGTTCTGATTACGTTTAAATAAATTTCAGCTCGTCTATGGAAACTTCTTCCAATCTGTTTTATGAAATCTTCGAATTATGCAAGGGGACAAAAGGGCCTGGGGGCTTGTTATAAAGCTTCTGTCAACTCCCTTGTAAAGGCTCCAGAGATCTAAACTAACCCACAATTTTCCCAACACCACTAGCAAATGCTTTTGAGGGGTTTAAATATGATCCTGCTCTGACACAGCATGGGCATGGCGTGGTTTCCATATTCAGCCCACAGCATGATAAGGTCTGAATAAGTGTTTACACCTAACAAGCAAGCTGGATTGCACCCTGGGCAGCAACTGCATGGCACAGGTTGCTTCAGAATAAGAAATAGGGGTGACATTTTCCAGATAGCTCAACAAGATCCTCAAAAGTAAACCCTGCAATTTTTATATGCTACACTACTAACAAGGACACACCTCTTTAACCCAAGATCAATCAAAAACAAAGAACCGATGTAATTGTTTTCTGCTTCCATCCAAATTTGGGATCACTTCTCAACTGCAGAAGAAGGAGCATCATATTCGTTTGCTTCGGCAGAAGATCTGGACAAGTATGTCCACAATGGAAGATCAAGTTAGCAGGTTAAAGTCAGAGATTCGTGTCTTTGACTGTCGTGACAAATAATGAGAAACAGTGGATGCCACATCACAGCCTCATAGACCACACTTGAGAGAGGAAGGACATACTGAAGAACTGGTGGAAGGTAACTCCAGGAGATACCATGGTGAAAAGAGATGGAGTGGAAGCAAGAAACTGGATAAACTACTAAGGAGGGTCTAAAGCTACGAGACGCCTCTGACAGCAGCAAGAAAAACGTGCACCACTGAGGAGCAGATCTATCACTGCCCGATCACGATTTGCTGGCTTGCCCTTCTGAGCAAAATATCTCCAGGACACAGAAAATAATTCACAACCAAACTGGTCAAGAAATGATTCATTGTCTCTAGGATTGCAAAATGCTTCTGGAAAGAAACAGTAGAAATTGCTACAATTTTTCCAACCTATAGGACCTAGAAACAGACATTATTTATAGTATTTGGTCACAAAAAGATCACTGAGTTCTTGAGAACCTTTTTCATGATAAAATTCACACTCTATTTTACCTTTCAGAGTACCCCAGTCAGCCACCACTGATCTCCTTGGCTGCACAGGGTTGGCCCTGGTCCTTCCACTGGCCTATGTATCACATCCAGCAGAACTAGAAGCAACTATCAAGGAAATGGAGTTGGAAATGCAGTTTGTAATAAGAACATCAAAAGAATAAAAAGAAAATTGTGATGTGTGGACTTTCAAAAAAATTATTTTAAAAGCAGATGCAAACATCTTTGAGCAAATTTTGCTTTAAAAAACAACCATTCACAGGCAGTCAACTTCAATATAACTTCAACTGAACACCAATACAAAACAAATCCACTTTGCTAAAACACATCCAATAGAAAACAGGATTTTCAAGGGAGAAAAGATAAAACTGTTTATTTCTTCACTATAGTCAAATGTGAGTTGACATAAATAATCACAGTTTGGTTTGATCATTAAGCGTCATGTCATGAAAATCAAATTGCGAGAGCTTTCTGCAAGAATGATTATTATTTGTCTTTTTGAGCACACCTAAATGAGCTGAGGTGATAGCACACTGTGGATGGCTGAGATAATTGTCTCTCCTCAGCACAGAGGAGCAGGCCTTACAGAAGCCTATTAGTGAAGTCTGTCATTCAAAACTGTGAAATAAAAAAGGAAAGCAAGGTTGACTTTATGCAACATGATTAGGTTCAGTGGGAACTGAACTGAAGCTTCAGGTTTGGTACCACAAACTGTGATTCTGGTCTGAACACAATCCTACGTAACCAGAATGGTGCTGAAGAAGGTATTATGCAAAATAATTTATTATAGGAAATACAGTACTCCACACAAGCTTCCATGACATGCAAGAGACCATGTTCTGACTTAAGAAATTTAATGGCACAAGAGCATGTCCATCTCATGCATTCTACGAAGCAGAATGATCCTCTAATCAATTCTGCAAAGGAAAATGTATTTTTACAGCTTAAAATGGATGGGTTCTTACCAGTGTAAGTACCTTTCTTATTTTTGTAAAAATTCTACATTATTGCACATTAGAGGGGTTACGGAACAACTCTTACCATTACTAAAGGTGACCCAAGGTGTTTTTCTGATATGAAGGGACTAAAGCTAAGCTGCAGTATGTACAACTTTTTATGTACAAAATTTTATCCTGAAATCAAGGAGCACACAGTAAATGAACTGTTCTTACATGATGTAATGTCAGCTTTGTTTAAACATCTCACAATGGTGATCAATTTCTCAAGATTCTTGTCTCAATCTGCACAAAACCTTTTCTAGCTTTGATCCACAGATGAATACAAAGCCACAGCCACCCAGTTTGGCCCATCTCATTGGTTAATATGTTACATTGAAGGTAATGAGGTGACATTTCAGTGGCATGGAATCAAAGTGATGCACTCTGCCAATACAGGACAACAGCTAATCAACTTCCAGATGACTTGCACAGAAGCAGAAGTCAGCTAATTTCTTAAAGGCATGGTCAAAATTAAAAAAAAAAAACATAGACTGGATGCAAACTTTGGCCAAATCTAAATGACTTTTCTGAAGACTCCAGTATCGATGTTGTGAACCAAAAAGACAGAACATAAAACAATCCTAATTTGGAAAATAATCCTTTCTAATCCATTTAAAAAAAAAGGAAAAGGTCCAGAAGATCACAAAGACTGGATACTGCAGATCCACATCTCTCAGATCCACTGGGCTATTTAGATGAGCAAGGTTAAGCATGGAGATTAGTAGGCAGGAGGTGGGCACTGAAGTGTGCGATTTCTACAATTCCTGTACTGGTGTAGTTTCTAAGGACTAAGTGGCATTGTTCAATGCCAGCATGAGGGAAGATTTACAGACTGAAGCAGAGTCAGTAAACTCAGAGTAAGGACCCACTGCAAGTCGGAAAGACTGAGGGACTGGTGCCTTGCTATACATAAAAGTTACCTGGCAAGACATTTTTAAGACTCCTGAATAAGCACTAATTGACATCTTAAGCATCTCATCACCTTTAAAAAAACTATCTCTGCGGTCTTCTAGGCCTTAAAATATTAGTTTTAATATACTTCCAGACTCAGCCTGGACTACATGTTCAGAATGTAGCCTCTGTGTTTTGAAGTTACTTCCAAAGCTGACAATTTTATTTTGGCTATTACTATTTAAAATTGTTTACAAATATATAAATGTACGCAAAGATAATTCAACATTTCTGTCCCCTGGGATCAATGTAAGAGCAAAAATGCTGTCATAACACATCCCTTCTTTGTCACATTTGTGAAAGATTTTAAGCTAACAAAAAGTTCAGTCTTTATTCCAGGGCAGTTAATTAAGGTTGACCAAGTCAGGCAGAAGTAAATTAACTTGGCTGATCAATTATTTATATGAAGCAGAATAAATGCCCTTAAAGAACTTGGTCCAGCCATGAAAGGACATGTAAATTAAACACAAAACAGATTTATAAAACATATTTCTACTTTTATAGACAGAAGGGTTAATGGTAAAATCAGTTTTAAGTAAGTGATCAAATTACAAGATCTAGTCCTAAAATCTCCAGCAGTCACACTATCCATACACACATGGGTTTTAAGTAATCATTTTACCCATTTGTTGCAAGCAGTTCCCTAAAGCAAGCTCAGGACTAACTTCGGAGCACTTCTCTCTGTAATTGTAATAAAACACCAAACAAACTTCGAAAGCGTACCATGAAAAAGCAATGCTGCAAAGGCAGGATTTTACCTCTTGAAAACTGAACGCACTCCCAAGCGTGACCCGCAAGACAATACGCAAGGCACAGCCAATGCCACTTCTTACCCCAGCGCAGGCAACAAAAGCAATGCAGAAGAAGCCTGGCACTCTCAGCGCTGCCCGTTATCAGCAACAAGCACCACGATGGCTTTCCCAGGAGACCACTGCCCGACTCACAGGTGTTCCCTTTTACTCCCAATATCTTTGAAGCAATTGCCCTGCGATGTAAAGGACCTCTGGCTCCTCATCCCACCACCACTTCTGAATTTTTCAGGGATCATGCTTTGACAGACCCCAGCCGATGCCGAAACACCCATCTCCTTCGGCTGACACCCCGTCCCTAGGTCGGTGAGGCGGCCGGCAGCACCATCCTGCATCCATGGGTTCAGCAACAGAAAAAGGATTCACAAGTGGAAATTAAAAGCCTTGTGTAAGGTAAGGCTTTGATCTACCGTGGGGGAAGGCGTACAGATGTTCAGCTGCTCATTTACTAAATTACACCATGTCACAATTAACTGTGAATCAGCCAGCTTCACATGAGCAGTTCGAGGGCTGCCACCATGCCAAGTACAGAAATAATGCCGGGGAGGGGAGTCCAAACTAGCCAGGTGGACCAGAAGACTTCTCTCTTCCTGTGTTTGTGGTTAGCACAACTATTAGAAAGAGCCATCCCAACATATGGCATGATTTAACTAAACCAGATCACGCTGAACTCACCAGCCTTTCTCAACTTATAAACCCCTCCACTCTTGTCACTGCAGATGGGTGAATACTCGTCATGCTTTTAGAGTTTTCAGTAGCCGTCATTTATCCTGCTGACAGGGTGTATTTTAGGTATAATTATGTACTAACTAACTATAGATCAACTGTCAGTACATTAGGGTACTTTTGGCTAAAACTTCATGCTTACCCCTTTGAAGGCCACTCACCCACACACTACTGGTGGTTGCTTAATTGTGCAGGAGTATGAGAAACGAGAAGGGGATTCAAAGAGCAATTAAGGATGATCTTTAAGAATCAACCAAAATAGTAAGGAATGGAGCGAGTCAGGCTCCGCTGTCCTGAAAAGCGATGCTGAGTCACGTCTGCCAGCGGCATTCGGAGGAGGAGAGGCAAACCTGGAGCAAGGCAAGGGAGGAACACGTACGGGATGCGTGGAAAGAGGAAACAAAGAGACAGCTACGAGGTGAAATCCTTTGATATTTCTTCAGCTTAAAGAGGTAATTCAATGCATTAAAATGGATCCTTGAAATTTCAAAGGATGAAACTCGCACAACAAAGATAGTCGAGAGTGCTATTTTCTAGGATTAGAACAAAAACGCATTGGGATTTGCTATATGATCTTACATCGCTGAACAAGACTGTATATTTGCTGTTATGCAAGCACCATCTTCTAATAGTGAATTTTCATAATTATAACAGAAAGGCGTAAATTTTCTAATGCATGGCAGTTCAAAAAGTAATCAAGAGAATGAGCCTGAGGGCTATTTTAATGTATGCAAAGCTAGTGACCCACAGTAAATGGGAGGTAGGCTTCAATGAATGCAAAGTAATGCACACATACTAAAGACCTGGTCTGATGAGGGACGGCTAAAATTAACACCCAATTAATTTCCGAATTGACAAACAAATGAAACCCATAAATCTACTTTCTCATTAATTTTCTTGTGGTATAATTTAAAGCAGTAATATGAGGGCAAAAACTGAGCATTATCCATCATAAATATCAAAAAAGATAGCACTGTAACACCATAAATTATGCATATTACCTGTTGTTAAAAATGATTAATGTATTATCAACTTTATCGTGCACTGTATATGTCTAGACATATCTAAAATCTGAAATTTCATTTAGTGCTTAGGAAATAAAGGGTCCAGAAGAAATGGGATTCTCTGCAGCACATCCTCAGCTTTGTCTCCCGACATAGACACAGCCCTGGCGCTCTCCTCTCAGCTGGACTCATCCCAAGCCTTGGGTCGGTGGAGGTTGAGCACATTGCAGAGGTGATGTGCCAAGCCTCCCCGGGGAGGGGGGCGGCGGGGGGAACAAATCACAGTGCTCTCAGAGCATCTCCATGAGCCAATCCAATCTGAGGCTCCAGCACCTGGCTCACATGGGGCTACTCCCCTGCCTGCCGACACTGGGGAACAGCTACTGGGTGATGCTGAGCCAATGGGGAGGGAGGTTATAAAAGGAACAAGGAGGAAAACATGAAGCTGTAACAAAATTCAGAGTGAAAAGCCAGTGCTTTCCAAAAAGTGCTTGAGCGCATCATACTGGCCAATGGGAGAAGGATGAGGCCTGCCTCAACTTCTCCCTGTCGGTCACACCAGTGACAACCTAAACTTCCACCAACCTGAACCTCTGGCCAGGGCTTATGTCCATTTGCCATCATCAAGTCTCCCTAGCAGCAGCTATGCTGTCTAGCTCATGCTGTCTAGATGCAGGCTGCCATGACTTTTTATTTATTTAACTGTATACAAAGACACAATCTCTTTCACTGTTTGCATGCACAGCTTGCACTGTCTGGGTTACTTCTTTCCAGCAGCAGCCTGCATCGTTAGGGCCACGGGAATCTGAAATCATCTGGAGGCAGCTCAGTGAAAGGCTGACTGACGCTTTGCAGGAGCTGAAATTTAAGACAGCTGTGGTGAGGAGAAGGGAAGAGAGTCAGAAGCCTAATCCCACTTGTGCCACATTGACTTATTGTGAAATCATGGTCAAACAACTTAAACTTCTTAGAGAATCAGTCACTGCAGTTACCCCTAAGGAAACCTCTTCTGCTGAGAGTGTTGCTGACCACAAACAGTAAGAACAGAGAACAAGCAAATCCAAGGAAAATTAATTGTTACAGACATTAAAAGGTTGGTATTTGCTCTGCTACAAAGAGCTAGAGCTGGTGCCCATGTAAAGCTGGTGCACTAAAACACATAAAGCTGTGAAGACAACAGGTCTCACTCCTTTCCTTGAGGTAAGACCTAAAGCATTAGGCAGAGACAATGAACAACCTGGCTTTCTCTGAATAAGGTTTTGCATCCTCCCTTCATTTTACACATCTGCACAGAAGTTACTCCCAGTCTCACCTTGCATAAACAAACCCCCTTTGCAAAGACAGCTCTGTCTCAGTCTGTGCCTCTCAGTTTGACAGCTATTAAAATCCATATTTGGCGTGAAGCTGATGCCATGGCTGCATAAAAGCTCCAGAGCTGGGCCACTTCCATGCGACTGGCAAACATGATGTAATCATTTACATACCATCTTTGGCAGAGTGAGGTTCCTTCCTTTCTCTCGGGGAGAGCTGTCTTTCAGCCATGAGCATGACAGAAATCATCCTTACCATCACTGGGATCATCGTTTATTTGGAAGGTAAGGAACGGCAGGCAGCAAATAAAACTCAAACTAAACAAGAAACCACACTTCATTGCACCATACAACTCTGCGACTGCTACCACATGGGCGTGGGCACCATCCACACTAGAGAAGAACTTCTTGAGAAGGAGGGACATTTAACTACAGCACAGCAAGGTGCAGAGAGCTGCCCTGGTGCCAGCCTCGCAGCTGGCGTCTCTTGGGAAGTGCCCACCTGCCCATCCCAGCCCGGGCACAGCAGCATGCAGGGCTCCTTGTCGTTTCATATAAAACAGGAACAGAAACTGCAGAGCTGCTCTCACAGAGCAGGACTTATTTGTTTGTATGCACATTGCCCAGAGCTTGCAACATACATTTTCACAGTCTCCCTCACAGAAAAACAGGCTGCTATTCAGCTAAATAAAAGGCCAAAGTTGCAGTCAGTAAATGTGGTTGGTTTATGCTACACAGCAGCAGCACCACTACAATAAGACCATAGCAAACCTTGAAAGACCAAGTGCTGGCTGTAGATGAATTAGACTCCCACCCTCCATGCATGCCTCCACTAAAGCGTTTCTAAACTCTCTACCAGCTTCCAGAAGTCAAAAACCACCTCAAAGCCAGGTGCAACTCTGCAATACTTCTGCACAATACAATTTTTCACTTTATTATTTTCAGTTAATTCAATGCAGTGAAGGTTTGATTCACTGCAGCAACACGAGTCAATTAATGACCAGCTTGTCCACTTACACACTTCAGGTACCTCCTGCTTCCCCTCCAGCCCTGACACTGCTCTCCTAGCCCAAATGAATGATACGTTTGGACCAGTAGAGCAAGCCAGTGAATACAATATATCACATTTTTATGCATATTTTGTTGCTTGCTTTTCCAAAGGATGAAAAGGACAATTATTTGATACTTCAAAAGTTTCTTATAAATGTATATTCAAGATATTTTAACAGATTAATCCACATCCAAAGGAACAAGACACACCAGCTTCATAAAAAAACCCAGTTAACATTTCTTTCTCAAGGTCACTCTAAAAGGGTTTACTCCCTTTGTGTGTGAAGTCCTAACAATCTACTGTTAGTGCTAACAGGTCCTGCCTGGTATTTGAAATCCAAGCCCCATTCAGAAACAAAAACAAACAATAATTTTGAAAAACAAAGATGGGTGAGTTTTTCTTGCTCATTTGCAAAACAACCCAAAAGCAACAACCACCAGGATGGCTCTCTCTAATTAGCAGGCCAGAAACCAAAGCGCAAACTGCCAGCATACAGAAATTAGCAAATGTAAATGCAGTCTTCCAGTTTTAAAAAGAAGAAAAGCAGCTCTGTCATCTCACTTGCAGGAGGAGGAGTGACAGAGCGCATTTTTAAATTTGGTATTTTCTCTCAGAAGCGGAGCCGTTTGAATGGAAACAGAGATTTTCCTCAGATCTCCCCAGAAATAAAAGTGAAAGCTGTGCCTTTTCCAGCTCCATCAAGGGCACACGCATCAATTAAACTCAGCTACGAGAAAAGAGGGAAACCAAAAAGCCCCCCGACCAAACACTGATACAGAATGCAAGGCTGTACTTTCGGGGTGATTACCTGGTTCATAGCCCTATATCTTTGTCCTAGACCTTCTAACTCCTCGTTTGCTCCATGCAGGATTTTCTAGCCATCAGCCGTCTACCGCTGTGCTAGTCGTCTTGCAGGAGTGCTCTCTCCCTTCTGAAAAAAGCAAACAACTGGATAGATATCATTACACTAAGGAAATCTCTCGGAAAAACCAAACAACTTGCTAATCTTTCTAGCCCCTTCACCCAAGTTAAAGATAAGCAAAGCAAACCAAAGTGAGTTTCAGCCACATTCCAGGGACAAGCTCCCCTTTTTCTCCTTTATCAAAATCCCAGCATTTAAAGGTTTTTTTTCCAGACCTTGCAGGATAAACTGCTGCTCACACCCGCAAACAAAGCAATATTTATTTAATAACTGATTGCTGCCATGGGTACAGTAAACAAGGGGCCCAGCATTTGTGTTTATGAACAAACACATCATCTTGCAAGAGCAATTTAACATTAACCAGGTGGAATAATCAACAGATTTCATAGGTGACACTCGGGGCAGGACTAATGTAAACAGAGCAGGGAGGAGAAAGGGGCCACTCTTAGGGAATCAAGGTTGAGGCAAATGCATTACAGAGTAAACAGCTGGGAAGAACTCAAGACAAACAAATAGTCATTCTTCTGACATTTCGAGAAGCAGAAAGGTTGTACATTACATACATCAGCTGCTGACCACCATGAAATCAAACCAGTTGGGGACCAGGCCTTCTTGTTTACACAGTGCCATGTTTGCTTATAAACAACAACTTGCTGTTACCAACCTCGCATTACTCATTGCATAAACGAGCAGATCAAGCGAAATCCTGTTAACTCTTCTGTGGATTGAGGGTTTTTTCTTCCTCTTCAACAACAACAAACAAAAAGCCTTTGCAGTCTTGCTGTGCAACCTCAAGACAACAGGCAGCGGGGGAAAATACATAGCTGTGCATCTGTTCTGATAAAGGGTAAAGAAAGGAGTTGAAAGCACTTGAAAGCGTTTTACAAAACAAGATTTACCGGCCAAACCACTGATGTAAAAGATCTATTTACATTTCTGAAAAAAAAAACCAGCAACTGCAAAAGGTGGGATTCAAAATTTTCAACTCTTCCCTAGAAAAACCAAGCAAAACAACAGCTTTCTACTCAACTTAATCTGCCCAGCATGACCACGTACATGTGTGATTTTATACATTCACATCCACGCCCCTGCTAGCTCCGTGCCCTGTAGCTTTCTGAAGCAGCAAGGCATGATTCAGCCCTCTTCCTCCTTCTTCTTCTCTCCCTTCCTCCGCCCTCTTGTTTCTGACTCCCATCACCATTCTCTGATGTCTGAAGATCTCTCCAGCTCCTTTTTGTTATTCCAAGGAGGGTCAGAAGCTCCTCCAAGGTTGTCTTCTCACAACTGAAACCTCTAGCCCTGAACTGCTCCCCATCCAATGTTCATCTCTTGGCACCAAGGCACTGTGTCCTTAGTCCTCATGGTGATCAAAACATCCAGCTCCCTAGGGTTTGACAGCTTCCAGAAAGCCTCTCCACTTCTACCTCTCATCCCTGTAAGGCTCCAGAAGTTGCCCACTGCAACACTTCTCCAGGGAGGTTTCTGTAATTTCTTCCTCTTATGAAAGAATCCTGAATGTGGACTTTGGGAAAGATCTGAAATACACAGAGACAAGATGGATGGTCCTATCGGTAGGGGTTAATCCAGGGCTCCGGGTTACATTCCTACCCCAATAGAATCCCTGCATGTGACCTGCAAAAGTCTCTTCATCCCTCTCCTATGTAAAATAAGCCCTTTAAGACTTTGTGCTAGTTGGATGGGGAAAGAAGATATAGTTGTGGTCTCTACCATGTCTTTTTTATATCCCATCTGCCCCGTGGCCCCTGCCTGGTGCACCA
Source organism: Tapera naevia (assembly GCA_033556795.1). NCBI lineage: Eukaryota > Metazoa > Chordata > Aves > Cuculiformes > Neomorphidae > Tapera > Tapera naevia. The sequence goes on from JAUMJJ010000064.1 coordinate 5,145,583, forward strand.
CCACCTTCTGATAGCACCAGCACCACCGTCAAACACTGAGTAAAACCATCCCAGTTTTGAATACATGAAGTCTCCAAGATTGCCACTGGCCCTGGCGTTAATCTCCCCTCCCTCACCATTGCACATGCAAACAGCATGGCGTCCTCTCCTCACATCATTTTTTCACAAGTTTTAGAATATTTGGTATTTTTCTTCAGTGCACAATCCCGCACATCCAGGGCTGGCTTCTTTTCAGAAAATATTTAACCTTTTGTTGTAGTTAAAAAAAAAATGTTCAAACCCATGAAATCAGTACAACCTACTAATAAGACAGGTATTTAAATAAAACCCAAATGCAGTATTGTTAAGGCAACCTTGTATTTTTGAATACATCAGGTTGACAGCATAATAGCGGGCAGGATGAAAGGTGCGACTGGAGGACGGGGTTGGCGTTCGCACACCAGGAAAACAGAAGTGCTGCCCCATTTCCTGTGCTTCAGCAGAATATTTCTGATGTCTGGGGCTGCCGGGGACTTAACTCTGAATTAATGATTATACACAATACCCTCCTTTCTCCCCTCCCTGCAGGACAGCGAGGGCCAGCCTCACCGAACGACTGTGGGCAGGCAGGCACGGGTCACGGGGGATTTAGATATTTCACAGCAGCTTCAAAAATTTAGACACCACAACCTGAAGGCTTCTGAAAACATCAAGCTTCACATAAAAGTCCTGATATTTCCCTATTTGAGACAACTGCTCTCACCTCAGCCGCGCTGCCTGTTCCACGCTCCTTTTCCAGCACGTAAAATCACAGTTTATTCAGTACAAAGTAACTACAGTATGATAAAAACTATAAGCATATCATTCAAATGCTTTATTGGTCAAATAGATGGATGCTTTTATTAGTCCAACCTTTTTTGTAATGGAGTGCCACTGATGACCCAGTGTTAGCCTCATTCCCTGCTATTAATCACACTTCTAAGAGCTCATTTTGCTTTAAAATCTTAAGAAATTGCTATAATTTAAAGACATGGTGTCTACATAATGGGAAATGCTTCACAGATTGTATCATTCCATATAACACAGAATTTTTATGGCAATGCTGACCATGACACCAAGGTATTACAAAACTTAAATAAAATATTTTATGAAGAAAATCTAAATGTAAACTTACTTTTGCATTTGTGGTTTGCCACATTCACGATGTTTTAATCACAGCCTGTTGGGAGCTGCAGTTTTCAACTGCATGGGGCTTACATAGATTAACACTACAAAAACACTCCCTGAACAAATATAAACAGAACAAAACAAAATAAAATGAAAATTAAATAAAATGAAAGGATGGACCATGAGAGAAAGATGGTTCAAGCTATATTTAAATAATGTAACGCAAGGGATTTATCCTTCTGTCGACTGTATTATCCTTTTATTTTCTGCACAGGGAAAACACATTATGTTTACTATGAAAAACTTCTATGACAAAGTGAAGCATCTTATGAATTTACCTACACCAAGAATAAAATTAATATAATAATGGTCTTAACCCACATTATTAAAATGTACTTCACAAAATGTTTTGACAATATTGACTGCTGCAGGAGGGAAAACACATTTAAGACAATTTCAGCCAAACGCAAAAGCAGAAGCCTTCCATTTTTCAAATGTAAAGTAAAAAGCATCTTTAAACATCTTCTTATGAAAAAAAAGCAGTGCAATTATGTTATACGGTGAACACAAAAGCGTGTCCTTTTCCTCAGTTCTCTAACAAGATATTAGTACCTCCTGGCCTTAGGAATACTGTGTGTAAATCACATCATATTCAGAGTGTCTGAATTAATTATAATAGGAGCTGCAGAGAAATGTTAACTTTCCAGGTTGTTGCTAAGGATTAGCCCTTGTTTACAATTCTGTATTTATAGAACAAGAAAAATTTGTCAAATGAAGGGCAAAGAGGAATGCGAGAACACAAATTTAGCTTTGATTTCAAAACAAATCAGATCTTCCAACCATTCCCTGAAAAGAAAACCACAGTTTTTAATGTGAAGATGCAAATGAGACTCAGAATATAAAAATGTTTTATAATTCTGTGCATTCAACACTACTAGATGTTATTTAAAGAATTTATGTTAACATTTCTCATCCTCACACAGCAAGCCTGAGATGCTGCAAACAGTATCTATTTAAAACAGATTGTGTTCCTTTGGGGCACTGGGTACCTGAGGCAGCAGAGGATTTTGTCCCCAGGCACCAGATTTGTAGGTGTTCACGGACTACTCCAAACAAGTTCAGAACAGTGTACTAGGAGGAACAAGCCCCTTGCCTTCAACAGGCTTAATGCTGATTTCATGGAGGTCTGCATCTCCATCCAGGGAGCAAGTCAAGAATCTCAAAACCATTGGAAGACACTCTGGCTTCCCCACATACACTGAAACTGTGATGTGAACAAGCCACCTTTCAGAAAGGGCACTCGGAAGCCCAACAAATGTCCACTGTGCAAAACATGGTATTTCTGGAGAGTAATACAAGGTTGAACGGCTCAAGGCTCAAAGTCCATTGGAAAGGTCCCAATGAGCAGAGTGCCAAAGCTCTGCAGGGACTTGCAGGTCTTGGGCACCTTGGCAAAACTGGCTGGGGAAGTTTATATTGCTATCATCACTATTGTGACGATAAAGACAGCGCCTTGGCCTCCAGCACTTTCATTTCTTTTTGCAAAGGCACACCCACCACAATTAAGTTGCAGAACCATTTTCATTAGGACTCCTTGTTTTCACACACTGAAAGCCTTCTAAGATCCGTAGTCCCTCTCTTGATCCCATCAGTGTGCGCCTGTGTGTGGAAAACTACACAAGGGCTCTTTAGTGGTTTCAGTTTATGGAGTAACAAATGGAAAAATGCTTTTTCCCATTAAAAAAATGTAACCACCAACTTTGGAGCAGGGTGGCTTGCAAAAATGCTGAGTACCCACAACTGAGAGCATCTAACCCCTCTCAAGAATCAGGCCCATAACACAATAAGAAAAATGCACTGAGCTAAGCTTTTGTGGAAACACAGAGTGTCTCTCTGCCTTGCTTTGTCCAAGGGCTATGGCTATCAGATTACAGCTAGGACAGCACGATGCAGAAGAGAAACCCTATATGTATCTTTGAATGCTGGTGCATAAGATAACACACAAAATGAAAATTCCCAACGTATCAGGTTTGCATTAGCCAGAACAGAGTATGTGTAACAACAGAGGTGCTTCCCTCCCAGGTTTTGTCTTGACGTTTTCTTCCCAGCAACAGCTCCAGCATGAGTCCAAAGTAACGATTGCACCCCACCACATTTCTGTGCAGGAGACATGTTACCGCACACGTTTTTCAACAGCCACAAACTCAGCAGTGACACACATGGATCCCAAGCACCCAAAAATACAGTTGGTCTTCACTGCACTGGCCCAACAGAGGGGGAAAAAAAAGTGTTAATTTTTGCCACCTCAAAATTTCATCCTGTGCCTGAGAAAACTCCTTAAAAAAGCTCTCTTGAAACCGATTTGTTTCTACTCACCAAAAAAAGCACATATGCCTACTTTTGAGTCAGGATGCACGAAGCCAAGGTCTTAATCCCTCTTCCACGATCACCCATGGCTGAAGAGCAATGCCCATCTATGCGCCACTGTGAGAGAGAGCTGGAAGATGGAGAGGCAACAGCAGAAGGGAGCAACTGGACACCAAACCAGTCTCTCCATCTTTCCTCGGTCAACAACAGTGGGCAATCGTGAGCACTCCCATAATTACCTGTACCTTTCCCACGCATGATGCCAACACCACAGAAAGCCTCCCAGTAAACAGTGCTGTGACCCCACAACCTCTCCAAAACAAGCTGCTTGGCCTTGGGCTGGCAAGGCTGCAGAATCAAAGAATCATTTAGGTTGGAAAAGACCTTTAAGGTCATCAAGTCCAATTGTAAACCCGACACTGCCAAGTTCACCACTGAACCATACCCCTAGGCACCACATCTCCATATCTTCTAAATATCTCCAGGGGTGGTGACTTAACCACTTCCCTGGGCAGCTTGTTCCAATCCCTGATAACCCTTTCCATGAAGAAATATTTCCTAGAATCTAGTTTAAATCTCCCTTGGCACAACTTGAGGCCATTTCCTCTCATCCTATCCCCTGTTACTTGGAAGAAGAAACCAACATCTGCCAAGGTCAGCAGAAGTTGCTCTGTGTTTCTGGAAACGGCCTTTCTGGAGCTGAATCCCCAGCAGTACAAGAGGCCATTTACTGTCAGCAATGTGTGTTAAATAGATGATGTGTGTTCAAAATCTGCACTAAAGACAGTATTTGAACATGTCCAGCCACATGCAGGTGCATGGTCTCACAGATGTGCTGGCTCTCGAACGCTGTAGAACCGATACATGTGGCTTCCTGCTCCAAGGGCTTGTGAAAGAGAGCAACT